>BMAV01014168.1:2177365-2203736 GCA_019973955.1 Trichonephila inaurata madagascariensis | reverse complement strand
AACTTTTTCACACACAATGGCAGTGAATGTGTTCAGTCCATTGTGTAAAAACAGAATAAGGAGAAATTCTTTAAAAGCCAAATAGAAGCTATAGAAAAACAACTGCAATTTTAAAAATTCAGAAATGACAAAACATAAATTCAATGAAGGAAAATCATTCACCATTCAACAAATGATTTAAAATTTTATGTAAATAAGAAAATGTTAATTTCATTGCTTGGGACAATTTTCCGAAGGACATACATATTTTAAAATTATATAAAATAGTTTTCCAAAAATTAACATAATACAGCAATTAAATTATATAAATTCTATATGAATTATCTTTAAACAATATACCTTTCTTTTGTTTCATTCTTTATTTCAGCTAAAATAAAAGAAAATAAAAATTAATAAAACCAATACCAATTCATAAAACCAATGCATATAATGATCAAGTTAATTCCTAAAATAAGGAAATAGATATATTTATAATATTAAATACAGAATATATTAACATTTAATACTTTGCAATAACAAAGTTTAAAAATTTTATCAACAATATAAATGTAGTACTTCACACACACCATTTATATACTCAACCTCAATCTCGCTGATACAAAATAGTACACAACATAAGTATTAAACATTTGTACTCTCATTAGTTTTGTGATTTAATTATAATGCGTACATTTTATGCTGAATATTAGTCTGTAAATTATAACATTAAAAATTAAATATTTTTTCACCTCAAAATTATATCCTATACATAGATTTTTATTACTCTACAAGAGCAATATTTTTAAATAAAAATAAATATATTATTTTAAAAAATATCACTGTCTCCTAATATATAATATGCATATATATTATGGATAACATACATAATTACTATGAACCAATGAAAAAATGAGGAAAATCAATTATTTTTCTAATATTTATTGGTTATATAGAAACCTTCAAGATAAACACATGGCAACACATAGAAAATGTGACAAATCCAGTTCTCACTGCATTTGCAGGGAATGCATCTCATCATATAATACTGTCAATGTATACATTGGCAACTCCATGAAAAAATAATCAACCCCTGGTCCCTCTAATAAATTAGTATAATTTTCCCTACTACTTCTTAAAATATTATTTAAGCCATTTTTATATAAAGGAAAAATTTTTGTTAACATAAAATTTAAATGGTTCTAGGTAATATATTTCATAGCATATTTTCTAAAGTAGAATTTTCGTTATCACACATTTTAAAGACTCTCACATTGTATCATTGTGTTCCCACATACATTAAATATATAATATGGATATCTCTTATACAAATTTTAAACAGCAGAGCATAAAATTTGACAATTTCTTTATTGCTATATCTGTAACTTATAAAGTAAGATTTTTTTATACATATATTATTGTAAATAAATGCTAACAACAATTTTAACTTAAAATAAAGCTTGACATGTTCATGAAACATTTCACAAGAAGCTATCAGTTTAGTGATATATGCTGTAATAATATACAGCAAAAAAACAAAATTCTTAAAACCATACATTTTTCCAAGAATAGAAATGCTTGTAAAATATTTGTAAAAATGTTCTTATAATTTACATAAATTTATAAATAAAACATAAAAATTTTTAAATTGTCTAAATTTACCTAATTACTACAACACTCATCACTACAATTTTTTATACATGAATATTAAATTTTAAATTAATAGTGAATTAATATTTTTAGGGCAGCAATCTTCACTCTTGTCAATAATAGTTGTCAAAATTATGAGTGATAAAGCCTTTTCTCTGTATTTTTATTATTTAAAGAGTTAGTTTAAGATAATATAATATCCTATCAATTTTGAGTACATCTTTTTAAAAAAAATTATTTAATAATGTTTTTAAAACCTACTTCTACGAATACATGTACTTTTTAAAACTCTACCCACATATTTTATTCCAATAAGCATTACTTTTATAGAAGAAAAAGTAAAGAATTTTTCTTCCAATATCTTAATTATTTACATTAAACTTTTTAATGTTTATTAGTATGCAATAAGCCTTAACTTTCCATAATACCGAGAAGGATCCCAATTCGACTGGAAGAAATATTAAAACAGAAAAAAAAATGTTTCTTGATTTATATTAAGTTTTAAAATGTTTATCTAAACTTCTACAGGGGCAAAAAAAAGTGACCTTTACTTCTACTGCTGTGCTTTTTTTTATAGTATACAACCATAAAATGTAATTTTATTGCTTTTAATGCCTATCGAATTCATTTACTATTAGAAGAAATAAAAACATTTTGGTTTCTTTAAAAAACAATACACCGAAAGTATAGCGGTGATATAAAATTTTAAACAAAAACATCTAGATTCCATTTTAATCCTACACAGTACATAATGGACTGGTAGAAACATACATGAAACGTTTACTTTTTTAAAAAAATGCACAATTTATAATTTAATAACATATGTTATTTGTTGAGCACAACCTAGTCTGTAAAATAGTGGAGGATCGGAAACACATTCACGGATCCATTTCGACAATAAGCTCTAATAAATGTAATTGCTAAGGTAATTTATAGAATAAAATGTTCCTTCAAATTTACAAAAATTACAAACCTAAGGCGATTTCACAAGCTTTACGTAATTCACTATGGTGCGATTTTTTAATTTCACGATCATTAAGAATTTTTTCTAATGCACGAATTATAAACATTTCATTAGTTTTCACACTTTCGCACATTATCAACTAATTAATAAATTATGTTAACATTCTTTAAAGAATATTACTTTAAAAAAAAACTAAAAATCAATGTATTTTTTTAAATGAATTTGATGTTTCTTGCAGACGTCACCAACACTGTTATACCATAACTTCCATGTTGATATACATACACAACACATCATGCGATAACAGTTGCCATTCGTCAAATACTTAACTTTCTCTCATCTTCTGTTTTCCACAGAATTTTTTTTTTTTTTTTTTTTTTTTTCCTTTCTTCGTAGGATTAATCGTTCTCTCTAATTAGAATGCAAGATTAAGACAGCTGTACAGGAAAAAAGTATGAGTATCAAAACATACAAGTTTATCTTTGTACCAGGAGCAACCTATAATAAAGGCTCCCAAAGATTCTATTTGCTTACTGAATATGACTCCAGGAAATCCAATCACGTAACAAATTTAATTCAGACGAACCTCCATTTTACGAACTTCTATTTTGGGAACTTTTTCTTGGTAAAGTATAAAGTATATTGAAACATGAGTCCTCTATTTAACGAATTTTCCACATATCGAACTTTTTCGGGATTTAGCGACTATTAAATTGAGGTCCGACTGTAAATAAAGATAGTAAACAAGAGCTCAAAATGCCGTTGGTAACTCATTTTGTAAGTGATTACGGAAGTTGATATAAAAAGAGAAAAATTTTAATAGTAGATCTCTCATCAAAAGTTCAGTACATAATCTTGCACAAACTTACATTATAAATGCGTTGCAATTTATCATTCGTTTCGTTGCTCAGCTAAATAAATAAATCAGTGTTTACATTTTAGTAATTCATTCAGTGAATTCGGCGGAACTGTTGTAGATTTTTTTTTCTCTTCAAACCCTCCATTCTAGCATCCTTGACAGGACACACTTGAGATCTATCAAAAAGGAACCATAACCGGATAGCAACCACTTTGTTATAATCATATGTGAAAAAATACGTTCGTAAAACATACCTCTACACAGTAGTACAAATTGATTTTCTCGAAATCCCGGGTATTATTCTAATCCCAAGGAGTTTGTTACTTTTCTTCTCAAATCTCTAGATTATTGCATTTAATTTCAAGTGATCAAATACTTTTAAAAGAGCAAAAATGTGAATATTCTTTGGTTTTCGATTATTGAAAAAACAATTAGCATATTCCAATTGTGTCAAACTCAAAAACTAACTTGGGCCAAGCAAACAAGATTTAGCTTTAGGTGGACCTTAAAATAAATCGATATTAATAGAAACGTAGGTTTATTTCGAATAATACATTATAATAAACATGTACAGGTGAACAAAAAAAATTAATATTTATGTCCACCCCCGGCATACTCCATTTAAACTAATATTTTCTAATGGTGTTTATACCTACTTTTACATCAAAATATACTACCTTCAGAAAATGTTCAAATCCTTGTCCAAAAACCATAGTTCATCCGATAAAGTATGCAAAATAAAATAGTTGAAATGCTAATAAAGTAATTGTACATTTTCAAAGTATTTAAAAAAGCAAATTATGTTTTTGTCACTTAGTTTGGATTTATGACCACCCAGACTCAGGGGCGTAGCTACTACCGTATCAATGATATGGGAAACCAAAATGCATACACAAAAAATCTTATGTTAAGGAGCCCCAGTAAAGAGCTCTCAAATAAGTTTAATACAGAGCCCTTTTCAGGCCTAGCTACGCCAGTTGCTCGACTGAAGAAAAAGCTCTTTCACTTCAGCTGATGTTGAGAAGGAAATGTTTTCACAAAGCCTCACTCCGTTTTATAATAGTATTTAGTGATCTATTTTCTTTTGGGCTAAATAACTACAATTCTCGCTTCACTACCTTTCTATTTATACACACACACAACTTATAGCCTTCGTCTCTATGTATAGATCGGTTTTATTTAATTTTACGCCTAACATTAAGTATTTTTCTCTTCCTGTTCTCTTACGAGTGCAAAAGGTTGGACAGTGATTCTTCCTCTCAAAAGCCTCGCCATATTTATTTTAGCTAATAGCCGAGAGTTTTTAATTGGTAAATGTGAAGGGGCAACAGAAACTGTAGCAGCATCTTGTTCTCTTTTCGTCCAACTCTCCCCGATAATAAAATAGTCTTTCGATAATTACTGCCACGTTTCAAATGTAGTTTTTCTAGGCCAATTTTACTGACTTCAAGCTTGCTGCAATTGCAGTCAGAGTTTCAACTTCTACATATTTTTAAAGAATAATAAATTTGGCTAAATGAATACTTTTAAAATTAATGACTACTTCTAAAAATCTTTCAAGTTATTGTTAATAAACTATTCTAGTGTGTTTTGGTGTGTCTAAACCAAACCATTTTTTCACACCACCAAATACAACATTTACATATATATAATGTAATTTTTGTAATATACCATTCTTGTGAAATGACTTTCTGAATAATTATAGAGTACCCCTTATCTGTTTTTTATATTCATTTATATTATTCATACAATTTTTTCTGCATAAGCAATGAGAAAAATGGCATTTTAAGTTATATTGCTAAATCTAGCACTTTGTGTAAACCTTCAAATCGCTTTCAGCTATATTTTTCAACCTCAACTCAGTCCACTCTTTTCTTTTAAAGATCACACGGTATAGTTTAAGAGGCACTGGTAACTCAATATTTTTCAAATTTATATAAACATCTTACAAGCATCATCAATAACACTTACAATTACATGCTTTTCAATTGTGATTCCTTTTATTTATCATTACTGCTTGAACACAATTTTCTGCTGAAAAGGGTCTACTAATTTTCTTTTTTTTCACCTTTTCAAAATTAAGAGTTTATTTTTATTGAATCAAAAGTTTATATTCAAATATTGTCTGCTTCTAAGAGATGTACAACATAGTTTTGCCATTAAATTTGATGAAATTTCATTTGTAACCGGAAGTTTAATCAAATTATATTTTTTATAAACGAGCTTTAATTCTGATTTCCTTCTCTGGAATAAAAGTATGAAAACTTTGGAAAACTGAGAAAAAAAAAATATTCCTTGTAAATTCAAAAATTTAAAGAAATTCTTTAAAAAGTAAAGATTTGTAACAATGATTAAATACATTTCCGTTCTCATTAAGGAAAAGAACTTTATATGAAAAACTAAATATATGTATAACGCATCAGGCTGATCACCTGACCAGAACATATGATCAAACACCTCAGTGCCCAAGGTCACAAAAATTGAGATGGGCACAGTACGCCCTGGCCCTCATAGGCTGTTGCACCCCTGAGTTTAGTTTAAATGTACATATATTTGTTATTTATATGAACTACATTTTTAAAAATTTGATTTAGAAAGGTATCTTCATTTGGATAGAGAATTCCACCATTTAGATTTAATTAAAAACCAATTCATCTTGTTGAAAAAATTATTTGTTGAAAAAATTATTTAACTTATTCATATACAAAACATACATGTATAATTATTACAAAATGCACATGCAATATGAAGGGATTGTAATACTAAGGCAGGGGTGGCCAAACCAAATGACCTCGATGGGCCACTTCGGAAAAACATTATAATCTCTCAATCCACATATAAAAAAAATACGTATCTTTATAATGGATTTAGAGCCAATTATAAACATTTATTGCATTAAAACAGAGGCAACGTGATAAAACAGAAACAGTTATGGGTTTTATTTGTTACAAACACTATACTAAAAGCAAAAATATTACACAAAATATTCACATTTTGCATAGTTGTATCAAATCTTGTGGGCCACAAAATTATTGAAAATGGGCTGCGGATTGGCTACCTCTGAACTAAGGAATAAACAATCCTGTACATGTTTCACTCTCTGCAGCAACACCTCAGGTTTCATTAATGTTAAACAAGGATTTTAATGAAATATTTCTAAATGAAAGGATAATAGTTATTCATCTGATGTGTGTGTGTGGTTAGCTGACAATTAGTTACTTCATTCAAAATTATATTTAAAAGCCACAGAAAAATAAATACATCAAAGATTTTTTTTCAATAATTTATTCACAACAAAAATGAATTTCTTGGAATGCAGAAATTTGCTTGTAGACTTACAACACATTAGTGAATGCTCAATATTGATGTCAATATTTGTCTTAAAAATACTTTATTTGTTACATAATACTTCAAAAACTTAATTGTGCTTGCTCTTTTTTATTAACATCGGTTTATGAATCAAAATCTCTTAACTGCAGTGAATTTTAATATCATAATATAATTATTCAAACCCACACTTAAAACCAAAATGTAACAGTAATAATTGAGAAAAAGTTTTTTTGGTTTTATTTAAAAATAATAAAAGGACAAGGTAAGAGTAAATTGTGTTTATTAGAAAAAGAAATGTAAAAATATCTAAAGCAAGTATGAAGAAATATCTGATGCATCATGTACTCCATCAGCATCAACAACTTTGACTGCAAAGGATGGAAGGTTAACAAGGAAACGATGATTTAATTCTTTCACACATTTCTGAATGAGTTCTATTCCTTCTTCTTTACTCATATCTAAAATAAAAACAAATGCATAATGAAACAAAAATATTAAAATAAAAATATTGTTACGAATTTTGTGTAAATAGTGTAAATAATTTGTATTTGAGTGTTTAATGCATTTATATTGTTCTATGTTATGTTTATTTCATGTTAAAATTGTACCATTCACAAGCAATGCCGCCCCTTACGTTATAATGGCGATCCAATGAGAACTTGGTGAAATCTTGGCGGTAGAGCCAAGTTGGCATCATTTTTGGTGGCCAATTTGGCGTCATTGGCGATCATTTTGGAGTTGTTGGCGAGTTCGGAACCCTCAGGAATCTTGTAGAAAGTAGTAGATCTCTCCATTAGTGTCACGTTCAATAACATGAGCTGTTATATTTCTGGAAGTTTCTGTCGCGCCTATAAATGAGAGGCTCGCCGGGACGGCCAGGGGTCTGGATTAAACCAGCAAGTAGTGAGGATTGTTTTGACTGGCGATTATCTCGGCTGTGCTTGTGAATAATCTTTACTTATGTGTATTTTTTAAACACTGTTATTGTGTTTGATTGCTGTTGAAGGTGTGAAGACCTTTGGATATTTACTCTGTGAATATCGCTGCTGAATCCTGTATTTAAAGGATTGGATTTTTGATAATAAATTTGCATCACTCTGAATGAACTGTTTATTTTTTTTGTGATTGTTTTGCATAAAATCCCCGAACCCTCGGATCTACGTAACAATATAAATGAAAAATTATCCAAAATATATTTCTAAGTAATAATTTTTTTAGACAGAAATTAAAAGATATTTCATAAACTTATATGTTAAGACAATTTATACATATCTAGTTATAATAAAAGGATTTTTTTCATTAGATCTTCTAAAAAATGAACTTTTACATTATGACTGAATAAAGCAGACTTTTTACCATAAAAATATAATAAATATTACAAAAAATATCACTAAGTAACAAATTTTTTTTTTTTTTTGAAATTACAATTAGATTTTATTATGACTTATGTTAAATAATTAATTGCTATTGGCATATTTGCTCTCAATACTAATGCTATGAAAAAGCCTTATACATACATAATCATTAATCATATACTATATTGTCAATAATCTAATTTAAAGCTGAACAATAAATAGAAATATAATAAAACAATTAAGGTCAAAATAAGATGACTACAGTGGTATATAAGCAAACTCTCAGTCTTAAGAAATAAGATTATTGGATTAAACATATTTCTAAGTTTTAACCCCTTCGGGACGAACATCCAGAATGAAACACTGAAAGTTTCCGAATGGCTCACACTTGCACCAACATATTTCTCCATCCAAGGCGTCAATTGTTTTGTAAGCTCAATTTTTTGGCAATAGATGGCATTATATGTCCATAAGGTTTGCAATACATGTAGATCTGACCTTCTACTCAAAATGAGAGAAATATATATGCCTGGTTTTTGTTTTACAAACATAAGGGGAAGGGAATGTTTCTGAATTGAAAGCTTTATGACTGCTATTGAAATGAACACATGGTTTTTATTTATAGTGAAGATGAGTGTTTTATTTTTGCTAGAGCATTTGTTTTGGGTTTGCAGTGTAGTTTTTAATGGATTAGATCTGGTAGACAAAACTTATTTATTATTTTTTTTTTTACTTTTACAAGCTTAAAGCATCAAAAATGTTTAACTGAACTTGGAATATCAGAATGATACAAAATTCTGAATTAGAATCTGAGAGTAGTGATAGTGACAAATATTATAATTATTCTGTTTACTGCGAATTTCATGATAATGACATTTCAGACATCTGTATATATATATGGCAATTACATCAACACAAAATGTCTTTCTATGGTCATCCACAACAGAAAAGTTAGTTTTCATATGTTCACATTCTCACAAGAAAACTCCAAAATAGCAAATGCTTTATCACAAGTGCAAGAATTGTAATATAGGACTCAGAGTAGATTCCTGTTTTAAAATTTTTCATACTAAAAAGAATTTTAAGAAAAATATTTAGTTTTCAAATGTATAATGTTAAGAGTCATTAAACATAAATATTGACAGTAAAATGTTTCAAAGTTTGTACTTAAACAGAAAGCAACTTAAGTAAATGGAGTATATAAATACAAAATATACAAAGCACATGTTAATTGTGTACTCTGTAGAACTATATTAAATAATGCATTCAAGCTTCGGTATTTTCATGGATTTAGGCTTAACTACATAAAACCCTCTGGCCTGTGAGTGACACTCTCGACAGAAACCTCCAGCCTTTGAGGTACACATGTGTTTGTGTCCTTCATTCCAAAAGGGTTAAGGGAAGTCTCAACCCTACCCTATATTACCAATACAAATGGGCTGAAAGAAACAGAAAATAATTTCCTAAAAGTACTCTAAGATCATACCAAAATCAGAACTAAAAATTTTAAATACATATTGTAAACTTTTTTTGAAAACCAGATCCGCCCAACAAAACAAGCAGCAGCTAACAAATCTTATCAAAATCACAACAGAATCATACTTAAGGAAAAAATGTTAAAAACAAATTATAATTATAGCTAAGGAAACATGAAACCATGTAAATTTTTTTAAAAAAATATTTATAGGAGAGGGAAAAAACTAAAGATTAATTCATTAAGAGACTAAAAAACAATTATAATCAATAACATGCCCACATATATATAATTTGTTTGTCATAACTATGCCTAATATATAGGTATGACATAATTCATATTTTTCCTTTTTATAAAAGGAGGCAATGATTTATTTGGAGACTAAATTTTACAAGTTCTTTTCATTGTGTAAATAGAATATTCAGAAACTAAATATTTAATTCCAGTACATGAAAACTTCAAATATTTCTTCAATGATTATTATACATTGATTTTTTTTAGATAAATAAATGAAATATTAAATGGAAAAACACATTATTTTTAGTACACATCTTAACTGACAGTTTTCTGCAATTTAATATAAATCAACCCAATTTCATTTAACATATAGTATATATTAGGCTCCTATAACTTAGGACAATAAGTCTTTAATGGAATCAAAAGGCATATACAAATTTTGATTACGATGTTGCTGGCTATAAAGCTCATAGTCATAACCTTTTAGCTATTGTAGCCCATTAGTACAAAGAAAGTGGCTCAAAAGGCTGATTTTTTAAAAATATAACACCACTTTTATTTACATAAGTATATGAACCAAAATTTTTTAGAGGTTTCAATAGTTAACAAAATAGCATATAATTGAGAGTATACTGAAATTTTTATACTATCATTAAATACTTTATAAGTTTTTCTTACCGGGTCGGTAATGTCGATCCATGATACTAAGAGCGAAAAAAGAGCCATATCCATGGGCAGCATAAGGCAATTTAGCAGCAGTTCCTAAATAATCAATATAGTGGAGTTCAGGGGTCTTTGTATCTTTATCATACCCAGCCATAAGAAGATTGACAGCATATGGAGTCTACGAAATAAAATAACAATAAATCTTTAACAAGACCAAAATTTTCAAATATATGAGTCTGCACACGTCATAATGCATATTTCACTAAAAAAAAATTTCTACAGACTCAAGGTAAAATATTCCTAATTTGTGTAAAAAATATGACTTTCTTGATATAATCCAACACTGATAATACCATAAGCCATAATGTTTAGGATCGAAACTTCAACATTATGATTATTTCGTTATATTTAATCAAATAAAAACTAATAACTAATAGTAATTTTCATTATATTACAAAAAAATTCACAAATAGCTCTATGTATGAATAATTATTATATGACAATAAAAAAAATTGAAAAATATGTATACATGAATAGTTAATAGAATTAATTAAATGTAATAAATATCATGCTTCTTTCTCAACATAAAATATCACCTCTCATATGATTTCTATGTACTTTTTTCAGGGCTAATTCTAAATTTGGGAGGTAAAAAGTATTTTACTTTTGCTCTTCCAAGTTTAAAGCATTTTAAAACAAAAATTCCAAATTAAAACAATGGCACATTTTGTTTTGTAAAAATATAGTAAAGTCAGTAAAACAATATTTACTTTTAATTAAAATAGTATTTACTTTTAAATAAATTTTCTTCATGAGGAAGTTTCATAATTGAACAACAATTAATACTTAAAAGTGTAAATGAGGCACTAAGCATTTATATTTTTTTATATTATGGACTACAACAAAAATTCTAACAGTGCCCTGCCTGTTTCTAGAAAAGCATATCTAGGATAGCATCCCATATAAAAACTAAGAAAAATGATTATGTCTATCTTTCTGAAATGTTCATGCTTTGATTCCCCATCTCTTAAATTCATATTCAGAATATTTGTTTACTAACACATAGCTACAAAAACTATGCCATTTCATACCACAGTGTATAATATACACATTTATAACATTTTTCTAAATCAAATTTTATGCTCCACTAAACTGAAATTGTAATTGAGCCTTGCCTTGCTGTTTTAGTACTATCTATTTTGCTGAGTAAAATAATTTTCTCCGCAATTTTTTAAAAATGTTTCAAATCTGTTAAATTCTATCATATTAAGGAGAAGAAAAAAAATTCAGGCAGAGATAAACATAAACCAATTATTTATTCTGCCTAAAGTAAAATCTTCATTACATTTTCTGTCTATTTTCTTTTTAGAGACACATGTTAATCTTTGATACTTACTCTCTGGTCAACTTTTTATATTAATAATTATTCTAAATTAATTTAAGTTTAGGTCAAGCTATGCACTATTTTTCAAGTATCAGATGTAAAATAATTATAATTAAAATTTTTATACTAAAAATTAACTTTTGGTGATGTATGGGATGATGCAGAAAAATGGAGCATATTTAAAGATAAACCAGTTGATACTGCTCAATTCATTAGGATTAAACAGGTATATTTTATAAAAAAAAACTACAGGCAAATTAATAATTAAATATATATATTTTTAAGGAATTACAACTAAAAGAAGCTCTTACTAATCTGAAATACTTTTACAGTACATAATAAAATACTTCCAATACAATTGCGAACAACTTGTTTAATATCAAGACAAAAAAACAAAACAGACACTATACAATAAAACATTTTATAAAAGTATTAAAACTTCTCCCCATTTTAAACTAGATATATTGTGCTATAGATGTAAAGTTAACATTTTTATTCTGTAAAATTTCATCCCTGTAATAAAATTACAACATAGGGAGAAAAGATGCATTTGACAAACATATAAATCATCTTTTTTCATAATTTTCCTCTTTTACATTCTAACTATAAAATCTTGAAAATACTAACAAATATCTGAACATTAACCTACATACCCTATTGGAAGAAATGTCACCTTTTACCTGTGTGGGTCTAATGGAGACCCAGATCATAATTTTTAGGCCTTAAAATGTTCATATAGAATGTACTTCTTATGTATTATTAATATTTATTAATGTAGCAAGCATATTTTAGTTTATTCCTAATATTTCTCCCCTTTTTTTCACATCCCCCATCAACCAGTTTCTTGATTATGTATAGGACATTGAAAATATTAAAAGAAATAAAACAATTAGTAAGTTTTAGTTACACAATTTTCATTTACACATTGTAATTACATTATTGACAAGTTTACAATAAATATTTACATGTTCTTGGCATAGAAATGGCTTATAAAATGCACATCTACCTTGATCCTATCTTGTGGTCACATTTTTTACGCCATCCTTGTGTAGCTGCTCTGATGTAAACTTTCACCTTTTGCAGTTAGTTTTTGTTTATTATTACTGATATATTCTTTTTTTCTAATAGCATTTATATAATTCTCTGCAGGTTTCTTTGGAAAGGTCTGTATTCATTGTGCAATGAATTGACATGTATAAAAACAAAAACTTTTATTGCAGCTAATCACAATCATATAAAAATAAATATACCAGCTATTTTTATGTCTTTTGTATGTATAAGTGGCAGTTAGATTACCCATCACTTCTCTCTTTATTTTCTCATTAAATTGATTACAGAACAAAACTATACCTGGTTTGTTTTCCTCTTTTCTCTCTTGATGCAAAATGGTTAAAAGAATCAAACTTTTATTTTTTAGACAAATATGACAAACGCTCTAAATTTAAAATAACTGTCGGGCCATCAGAAATTTCTACATTGGATGTTATTTGAATCATCAATTTTATTCAATGCATTGTCACTTATTTAATCAAATTTGATCTGTTGAGAAAACATTTTAATCTCTTTAGTGGGACTACATTTATGATCAACCATGTTATAGTGCAATATAAAAATGGCAAAACAAGTCTAGCATACTGAATACTATGGAACCAACTTGCAGTCCTGCTTTGAGTTAATAATTAACATTTTTTTTCACATCACATGAATAAGGTTACATTATTCTACAGCAGCGATTAGTCACATATTAATGTTACACTTATCACATATAGCATACCAATTGCAGAACAACAACAGCAGACACCACAATAAGGAAGTAATTGTTTCTCCATTTCAGTATACTAACACAATCTATTAAACATTCCTTAAAATGAAATGAATCCCTTCCCACACACAAATTTTTTTTAAAAAGTACTAATAAAATAATACAACTGAAGTAATAAAGTTATGGATAATTTTAGTGTACATATACTTTCAAAATTACAAACAAAATTTAGATTTTTTTTCTTTTTTTCAGTAGCTAGAAAAGGAGGAAGAACAAAGCATCTTAGATTTTGTTCGGTGCTAATTTGATATCGGGGGTAGTAGTGCCAAGTTGTTGTTTATGTTCGCCAAGATGGGCGATAATATTTCAATATGGTTACCTTAATATTTTTATTGTCTGTTGATGTGGTTGCCATGGGGATAACATATATTAGAAATAACTTTTATTCATTTTTTTCCCACTGTAACCCTTTAATTTCAGACGATTTCTTCAAAAATTTAACCATTTCTAGTATAAATTTTCTTTGATTTGCGTCTTCTGTATAATTCTGGGCTATTTTCGAATAGGGATATTTCTAAAATGAGTGAGTACTAGAATATTTTTTTCTTAAAAGAATAAGTGTTGTGCTTTTAATTATCGCTACAAATCATTTATTTTCGTTTTAAAAATGTTTTTTTTACGTTCTTTGTTCGATGAAATTCGTTGAAGGAACTTACAGTGCAAGTTTCATATTGCACGCTTTCACTACTTTGTAATTGATATTCTAAATTAACATACATTATGTAATTATTTTATTCATAATGAAAAAAAAATGCAATTATTACTATGTGTTATAATCATATAATATTCGTTACTTATAATTGTTTCTTTTAGCATTTATTTATAAATATTATTTAATTATAATTATTATTTAATTATAATTATTATTTTATTCATTTATAACTATTTTTGTTGTTTATTTATAGCTATTCTTATGTTATTTATTTATAGTTCTGTATTACGAGTTCTCTTATGCATTACTTTTATTTTTTTACAATTCGACGATTATTCTTTTTAATAATTACTATTTAATTATATTATGATTATTGTTCCTAATAACCGTTATATAATCGTACTATATGAATATTACATAAAATTACGATAAAATAATATTATGAGCTTATTATATGCTGCTTATAATACTATTATTAGTACATGTTACTTTTTGTTACATATTAATCACATTATTTATTGATTGATCTAGGTTATTCTCAATCTCTTCCTATATCCTTTATTTGAAATACATTTAAATGTATTTCAAAACAATTCTTTAAAATTGTGTATCATTAAACTACCGCTAGGCCGCCATATTGGATTTCAGTCCAGCAGCAAGAAACGCTGCTTGGCGTGATCCTTATCACGCCAAGCAGCACTTGGCGCTATTACCCCGTTATCAAATTAGTTCCTTTTGTTCCCCCAAATAATCCAGGGATATGTATTATGTTTAAACTAACTGAGATATATTCAGCATGGACATTTGTTAGTGTTTTTGTTCTATGGATTACTTTCATTTACTTGCATTTCAAAGAAATAGATTTTTTAATTTGAATGATAATTATTATCAAGACCATTTCCTGCATTTTATACACCATCATGGGAAAAGAAAAACAATAGTTATTCAAAATAAAAATGCAAGTTACTACCCTCAGCCAATTTTTGAAATTTTACTTTCCTTAAAAAACATAAAACTTGATAAATTAAGACTTTTAATTATCTGTCTCAAATTAGAAACTACCAATCGAATAAGCTTTCTAGAAATATTTTCACCAAAATACTTTCCAAATGAAATTTAAATAGATCACAGCTGAGAGATTGTTTAAGGTTTTTTAATCATATAACTATATACTCACAGAGTATATTGATACTTTTTTACTATTTTTAAATAAAAAGAAGCTTAAAAAACATGAATTACCCTGCTCCGCAAGAAATCAGCCAAATTTCTTTGAGTATAATTAGCAGCTGGAGTAGGAGCTAACTCATATCCTATTCCAAAAGAAAATAATTATGACTTTTTATACAAATACATTAAAATGGACAGTATATATATATATATTTATTTCATTATGTTACAAATACTGAAATATTATATATTAAGAAGCTTATTAGCATCCAAATATTTCTCCATAATGTAACTTTGCCAACTATTGCCTTGAGAACTATACATTACAAGGAAAAAAACTTTTACAACATTTTAAAAAGGAAAATCATAATTTAGTAATTTTAATTGTAAAGAAATGAGCATTAACATTGGCAAAGAATATTTCTATACAAAAATTTTACTATGAAACATACTTTTTACATTTACATTTATGAATATAAAATAATGCATCTTGATTATTTTTAAGAATTTCAGCCCCATATTTGTATTTTTTAAATTAACAAACATTAAAAAAAATTTTCCCTTATAACTAAAAGTTAAGTTATTCACGTAAAGTCTTTAAAAAACTTATCAGATCTTGTTATGAGGTAATTACAAAAAGATACAATTTTAGTATATATATATATATTTAATTAATGATTGAGAGAAAATAATTATGAAATTTTACCATTTCTCATTTTGTAGAGTTGCATATTTTTAGCAATAAATTCGGCAAACTGGATAGTATCACCAGGTTCTCCACAAACCAACATGAGCAAATGTTCACCCAATTTATACATTTTGTTTTCATCTAATAATAATAAAAGAAAACATTAGTAAAAATAATTACAGCAAAACATTAAAAAACCTGAAACATAACATATTTTTAAATGAGTTATTTTTATAATGGTGCAATACAAGATACAATTTTTTCTCAATCAATAATAAAGTTCTCCCTTATTTTATCATATTTAAATTTGATTAAATGTGCACAATATGTATTGGAAGGCTGGTACTAATTTGATATTGGAGTACTATACAGCAAATTGCTATTTGTTGTTTGCCAAGATGGGCAATAATATTACAATATGGTTACCTTGATATTTTGATCATGTGGTAATGTGGTTGCCATAGGGTTGATATATGTTACAGTTAATTTTTATTGGTTTCTTTTTTTTCTTCACGGTAACCCCATTAATTTCAGATGATTTTGATTTGGTTTCTTTAAAAATTTAATCATTTTCATTGCATTTGTTCTTCATGCTATTGCTTGTCTTTTGTGCTATTTTTAAATATGGATACATACAATTGGTGAGTACTAAAATATTTCTTTTAAAGAATATGAGGGCTGCGCTTTTAATTATTATGGACCAAAAGTAGTACCAAAATCTTAATTTTTTTCCCTGTCCATTTTGTTTCCTAAAAGTAACTATTTTTTTTCTCTTTTTTTAATTAATATTTCACTGATTTTGGCCATTTGACAAACATAGAAGCGACGTGAAAATCATTTCCCAGCAACATGAAAAATTTTGAACATTCTAGTTTTTTTTTATTCACCTTTTGAAACAATGCGTTTTCAATATTTTACTTATTTTTACTTCTTTCTCTGGCATTTCTAAATTTCCCACATTTTATTTTTTTTTTAAATTCTCCTATCCATCTTTTTTCATACTGTTCTTCACAAAATTTTCAATTATTTCATTTAAATTCTTGGCTATTTCAGCATTTCAAAAACTTTTGTCTGAAAAAAGAAATTCTTTAACATTATTTCCTTGACGATTTGTTTCAGCTTGGCCACCACCTTGGAACCCATATCACTTGACAAAAAACACTGCTTAGCACATAGTACTCATATATCAAATTAATTCTAGAAGACTAAATTCCATTCTTTAAGTCTTTTATTGCTACTCTGAAAAAGCAACACAATTTGAATAGATATACTTAGTAGCTACAAAAACAGTACTTACCTGTTACTGTAAGCTAAAATTTAAAATTTCATTACAAAAATTTATCAAAAGTTAACATTATCATATTATGCATTTGTGTGATAAGCATAATCTGCTCATTAAACACAAATTTTGGTGCTTACATATTATTGCAACCATACTGGCAACATTATAAGAAACAAAGCACATGGATGCCAACTTGGCAAGTTACCTTGGGCGTTGGCATTGTTATGATAGTGTCTAAGTACCCAGATTTCCATTTTAAAAAAAAGGTAACTCAGGGATAAGAACCTGATTGAATAAATTTTATTAAAAGGGGTTAAAGAGTACAAATAAGGTGAATCTTGGCAAAGTTAGCAATTTTTTTTAATTACATTATCAAATTCACTTCTTCAGAATCAATTTTAACATATAGGACAGTGGATATTGAAAATATACCCCTTTCTGCAGACCTTATATTCCCCATAATTGAAAAAACTCTTAATAGGAATAGATGTCCCAAATGAAAAGGTTTTACAAACTCCACCATTTAAGAAATACTGTAACATGTAATATCTGCTGTTCAAAACACCTTAAAAATTGCTTTCTACTTCTCTTCTATGGAAATAGTTTGATATCATTTCAGTCTGTTTATTTGTCTAATTAAATTTACCAACTTTATCAAAACTGGGAAGGGGAGAGGGGTCTCTTAACACTGCATTGAACATCATTATTATCCTTTAAAAGGCATGAGTAGTATAGGGGGGCCACTTGGCGCAGTCCATTTTTTCGGAATTATTTATTATATATTTTATAATGAATTCGATATCTCACCAAAACATGAAGATAAAAATTGCGAAATCCAAAGAAAAATAGCCAAATCCGAAGTGGCCCCCCTATACTACACTTGAATCAAATTCGGTTCAGCACATGATTTAATTGATGGATTTTTCTTGTCTGAAATTGGTAAATTTAGAATGTCTGAAATATTTATGTTCTCTGTTGCCCTGATATTGAATTAGCTTCCAATTTCAGAACTACATAAGGTATTATGCTTACAACTTTCTTGTAGCCATTAACAACAACTTATTTCCTAAAAAAATAATCTTTTTTCCCTTCAAAAAATGAAGAATCATGTTTACTTAATTAACTCAATGATTTCTAATACACCCACCAACTCCTTAAAATTAAGATTGATAGGAAAAATACTTAATGCAACTCATCCATATCTTCAAAATTCAGTTACAAAATTAAAACGATATTTGTTGAGACAAATTAAATGACATACTTAATTTGATCCAAAGCAGTAAATGAATGGATTTATAGTCATTAATATGCATCAAAAGCATATATTTATCCATTTACTGATGATAAGTTTTTTGCAAAGCACAATATTTATATTAGGATAACATTGACTTTTTACTCTGCTAACACAAGCCGGTACAAATTAGCACTTAAATTATAAAAATTTAAGTCAAAGAAACCCCCTAAGCCACTTAGCAAAACTGAAAATAAAATATTCAACAAGAAAAACTGATTCAATGAATAAGTAAATAAATAAGCACAATAAAAGAAATCAATTTACCTTTTTTAACAACGACAATGCTGTGACAGACATTTCTATCAGTTGCAACAACGACAAAATCCTTAAAGGCAATTCCTAACAAACACTCCATTGCGAAAATAATTTATTTTTTTCACTTTTTTAATACAAAATTCTTCTCATGTACAATATATATCAGAAAAGACTTCTAAAATGAAAAACAATGTTTCATAGACGATGAGAAGAGAAACTTCAACGAGCGACTCTTTATTCCTCTTCTTCAAGTCAGCATGATTCTGCACTTCACAAAAATAGGAATTAGCTTATTTAGTAGCGCATTCAATAAAATAAGAACTTTACTAATCTTAAGCAAAAAAATAAAAAATAAGATGAACATTAATATTATTTATTTAGTCAAAAAATTAAAAATAATATAAATTTGTGATTTTAAATATAGTTAAACAAGCTATAATTTTCTTCTGGTGGTGAAGTTTCGAAGTACAAGTAACAGGAACTTGAACCTTTGTTTTAAATAATTGGAGTGGTTCGAATTATACAAAATCTTTTAAACTACTCTACCGGTAGTGGACCTTCATCTTCGCAACTGGTAAGCAAATATTTAAATATAAGTATTTGTGCCTGGGTTGTTCCCTTTTTCATACATTGATTTCATTTTGAATCAAAGGTAAGCTAATTACGTTAGTATTTGATCAGCTTTTCTTTGAGTTAAAGATCCAAAATAAATTTGAAAATTAAGAAATCTTATAGTAACCCACGCACTAAACTACTAAACCTTGAATGAAATATATCCTTATAAAGCTGTAAAATTGAATGTCCCAATTAGGATTCAATGTATTTATCGATCTAATTATTTGTTCTCGGTTCCTTAAAGGATTTAGAATCATATTTGCTATCATTCGCAATAACGTTGGACAGGTGGCTCAAGTTGGTGCTTCATATTTCTTGTGAGCTGTCATTTTCAACAAATTTTAATCTGTTTAGTCATATGTGATAAAATGTTATCTAATTTGAACAAAGATTTTTAATGGAAATAAAGAAATTTCTCGGAGTTTCAGTTCTTATGATGATTTATAATTAATTTCCAATTTGTGCTTTTTTTTGAAAAGTAATTGAACAGTTTTTATCTCATACTTAGAGAAAAAAAAAACTTCTATGGTTGAATTGACTCGAGAATTTTTTTTTTTCTTTTACAGATTAATTGTGACTAAAAATTTTGCTACTTAATTTCAAATCTGTTGAACATATTAACATCTTATTGTGATTGTTCAATGTGAATAAACAAACTTTTAACTCAAATGCTGAAATTTCTTGAATAAAATTTTTCTTGTTAAGTTTTAAGATTTCCATGTGATTTTTTTTTTAGAATTATAAATATATTATTTATTTTCCAGGAAAGATAATAACCATGACGGAGAGAGAACCTGTCATATGTGTCAATGTGTATTCTACAAGTGCAACTGCAGATAATCTCAGTAGACATGAAATGCTCAATTGGGTAAATGAATGTCTTCAAAGCAATTATACTAAAATTGAAGAATTATGTTCAGGTATGACATTGCAGTTCATTCATAAAGATGTGATTTGACTGTATTTTTTAAATTTTGTATGATTTTATTTGCTTTTAGTAGACCAAATATATAAGGGCTTTATTGGCTTAAGTTACGTGATCTATAAGTTTTTCAGTTATCCTTTCTGGAAGTCCTTTTTAATTGAATTCAGTATAGTTATAAATAAATTATTCATCAATAAAATCCTGTTTTTGTCTTGAAAGAAAAATGCATTTGTAATATTAATTATAATCTAACAAAGCTAAAATAAAATGCAATTTTTTGTGTAGATTTTTTTTCCCCGTAATTCTACATTTGGCAAAATAATTACAAAGATGTAATCTAATACTTAATGAAAAAATTGAATCTTTGTATGTATGTGCATGTGTGTAGAATGAAGTTGGTTTAATGTTTTTGAAGTTAAAAAGATAATTCAGTAAGGAAGTAATTTAAATTGCTCTTTAATACTGGGATTTCAATTACCCTTAAACGTCCGCCAGTGCCGTTTCAACATCGGGGTTTAAAATACATATATTAACTAAATAAATGCAGGACTACTGCTCAGTAGGGTTACTTTTAAGATTTTTAAATATTTCATGTAATTACCACATATTATGACCTTTTATATCATAAACTTATAAGAAATTCACTGACATTATGTTTCGCGAAGCTTGTTGAATCACTGCTTTATCGAAAAACATTTTGGGTCGCAAATCTGCAAGGAACATTGCCATCCGTAGCGACATATGTATCAGGATTTATTATTAATATTATCAATTTCATCTGCACTTTCTTCAGGTTCTTTGCAGTCACTTTCATGCGATCTTCATTAGAATCTAAGAACAAGACAGGTCACCACCATCCAATTCATCCTCATAAAGCGCTCGCAACAAATTAGTAATTCCATCACAGCTTATATCTTTTGTACTAGCTTACATTTCAGGGTGTCTGCTCTGCAGAAGGTTCAAAATTTAAATAAAACTGTTTTTTTTCTCATGAGCAGATAAGCAAATGCTATGTAACGAAAAACTTGGACACAACAATTTTAATATAATTCATTTCTGCTGTGAACCCAATAACACTGCATTCAAGGTAAAAACAAAAAAAAAATGTGTGAGAACTAATTTGATATTGGGGGTTAAGACGCATTCACACCAATGCGTACAAACGTCGAGTGTTAAGTGTCTAGCCAATCAGAGTCTTCCTCTCGCCGAGAAGAAATCTCTGATTGGCTAGATGCTTAACACTCGACGTTTGTACGCCTTGGTGTGAATGAGCCTTAATAGCGCCAAGCAGCACTTCTTGCTGCTGGATTGGAATCCAATATGGTGGCCTAGTGGTAATTTAATGATACACAATAATTTTAAAGAATTGTTTTGAAATGTATTTCAAATAAAGGATATAGGAAGAGATTGAGAATAACCTAGATCAATCAAAATAAAGAATATCAATAATATGTAATAAAAAGTAACATGTAGTATTAAGAGTATACTATAAGCAGCATATATATTATTTTATCGTAATTATATATAATATTCATATAGTATGATTTAATAACAGTTATTAGAAATAATAATCGTATAATATAATTTAACAGTAATCATAAAAAAAAATAATCGTCGATTTGTAAAAAAATAAAAATGCATAAGATTACTCGTATTACATAATTATAAATAAATAATAATAATTATAAATAAATAATAATAATTATAAATAAATGTTAAAAGAAACAATTATAAATAATGAATATTATGTGATTATTATACATAATAATAATTCCATTTTTGTATTACATTATGTATAAAATAATTACATAATGTATGTTAAAATTAATTAAGAATTCTAATTACAAAATAGTAAAAGCTTGCAATATGAAACGAATTTCATCGAATAAAGAACGTTAAAAAAAAAACATTTTTAAAACGTAAAATAAAACTATTTATAGCGATAATTAAAAGTACAACCCTTATTCTTCTAAGAAAAAAACATTCTAGTACTCACTCATTTTAGAAATATCCATTTTCGAAAATAGCAGAGAATTAAACAGAAGGCACAAACAATAGAAAAATTACACTGAAAATGGTTAAATTTTTATAGAAATTAGAAATTTTTACTAAAATTGTCTGAAATTAATAGGGTTACAGCGGGGAAAAAAACCAATAAAAGTTATTTCTAACATACATTATTCCCATGGTAACCACATCGACAGACGATAAAAATATTAAGGTAACATATTGTAATGTTATCGCTCATCTTGGCGAACATAAACAACAACTTGGCGTTATTACCCCAATATCAAACTAGCACCAATGTGCGTTACTACTTTGAGAAGATTGTTTTACTAGTGATATCTACTCTGTGAACTATCTTGTTGAATGTCAGCTATTTATAATAATAAATTGCCTTGTTGTCTAAATGACTCCAGCGGACATTCTAAGTATATTTAGTTGTAAAATCTCTCCTAATTTACTTAGAGCCCCAAAACTTTTTCTGTGTAATCACCAAGAAAAATGATTAAAATTCACAAAAATTTTTTAAATTCCTTTAAAAAATGCAGAAAGGAACAAACTAAAGAGGTTCTGATAGATGTTCTAGTATTAAAGGTATGTGAACTTTATCTAGAAATGCAAAATATTTTCTTGACAAGTTAAAGTGAATTTTCTTTCTTGAGTTAATTGATTTAATTTATACAAAAGAAAAGATTATTTTTTGTTTTTGTATATTTAACATTTTGTGACCACATTGCATAATACTATTATGTGGTTAGAATAAGATATACACTATTTTAAAATTAATGCCATAATTGCATTTTGACAAATAACAAATATTATGAGTTCTAGAAAAAATGTATGAAATAAAAAAATATATATTTTGGTGAATTTTTTTATTTAATAAATTTGGGAAATTGAATTTGCATTATGTTACATTTTCAGTGAAAAATTGATCAAATCTTTATATATAAATGACTCTTGGTTCAGATTTTTGTAGCTAATTATTATTTAAGTAGGAAATATGTCTGTGTGCGTGATTTTTTTATTCATTTTATTCAAAAAAATATAAATGAAGTTTTCCAAGAAGTGTTCAAACTTATTTTCATCTAAATGTGGAAAATACAATATTCAGTATATCAAAGCTTGTTGTTAATAAAGCTAATTATAATTAAGCTGAAATTTGGATCCTTTGATAAAGGATCTCTGTTTTTAATAATTATTCAGTATTTATGTATTGCTACTGTCTTGGCGACATTATATGAAACAAAGCACATGGTTGCCAATTCAGCTTTTACAAGACATGCAAAATTGGAGTTTGTCAACTTGGCAAGTTGTATTGAACATTGGCATCTTTGCGATAGTACACAAGTACCAATTATTTATAGAAATTTAGAGTTGCTCGGATAGTACCAGGATATGAGGCCTGCGGGCTTCAGCTCCCCCAAATGTGTAAGTAAATTGTCAAGGGCCCCCCAAAAAACCCCCCCCCCCCCCCAAGTAATTTGGACTCAAGGTCTCTCAGTACTTGCTATACCAGTAGATAGCACTTAAAATATTATGTCTTTTGAAGATGTACATGAAGCATTTTTGCATTGTCATTTATTACAAATATCCTTCTAAGAAATCTTAAAATTATGAAATGTCACACAGTAAAATACTTTGACTGTAAAAGAATTGTAAAATTTGTTATCAATTGAATTTTATTTGATATTAGTTTTCATTTCTATATTATGTTATATGTATTGACATTGTATATATGTATATACAATCCCTGACAATAAAATTTGGTGCATAGTCCTGTAGCATTAACGTAGAAGAAATATTAACTAGATTTACTTTACTGTCCTTCGAAATAGTCACCTCCCATAACTATGCACTGCTGAGAACTGCTATACATGTCTTAAAAACTTTTCAAGAAGTCATCTTTTGGGTTGGAGTTCAAAAGCTTCATGTTTCATTGGATGTCAAGAATATCGTCAAATCTCATTTCTTTCAAAGCTAGTTTGAGTTGTGGGGTTAGGAAGATGTCTGGAGAATTGAGATGTGGAGAGTATGGTGGATGTGTGTTCAATATGCACCACCTCCTTTTTTGCCAGGAACTGTTTAAGGATATTTGCTGTGGGAGGGTGAGCATTGTCGTGAACAAAAAACCATGAACCTTGTTGTGCATACTGGGGCACAGGCATCACACAGATTCACGGTTAATCTGCAGCTCATTTGCTATCATGTGCACAGTTCATCAACGATCTTTCGTGATTAATTTCCTCACTTTCTCAATCACTGACGGAGGTTGCCGGTCTTCCACTACGGGTTTTGTCAGAAACACTTTCTCGCCCTTCTCGAAAACAGACAAACCATTTGTAGACACACTTCATGGAAATTGCTTGATCTTCAGGAACACTTACCAGCAATGCATAAGTTTCTTTCAGTGTCTTGACAAGCTTAAAACAATACTTCAAAATCTTTTGTTCCTTTATTTTCCTGTTCTCAGTTAAGAACCAACACACTGAACGAGCACTTTGTAAAACAGGTCTTATATATACATGGAACACAAACGATGCTCAACTGAACAACGGTGGGGGCAGATGGTCAACACCTGCCGCTAAGCATGTGCAGCGTTTTGTTTCACCAGATTGGTCTTCTAACTTCATTCACCGAACTTTATATGAACATTTGTATCTTTAGCTTATGGTTGCATTAATTGAAAAATGCATTTATTTATCTTGATCTAAAGTTGTCTTATGCTGTGTGTATTGGAATCTGCGATTCAATCATTTTACTGTTACTCTTCAACCTAATTTTAGCATTTTATCATATGTTTTTATTTGAAATATTTTGCAAGCTCTTTGAATTTCTAAGTTTATTTTGAATATGTAACCAAACTCAGAAAGTGGATAGAATAGCATTACTATTGTTCCAAGTAGCTGTTGTAAACTACTATGGTCCAACCATATCTTGGATTTAATTTTATTTTGTATCATTTCATTATTGAAAGTTTATCTTTTCTAAAGGAGAATTAAGATTCTTGAATTGCTGTTGGTATTAAGATCTACACACAAAATGTCTTAAAAGAATCGGCTACTAGATAATATTGTTTAATATTATGCTAAATTTTATTAATTTTTCTTTTATTGTGTGGAAATTTATAATTTATTACATTAGCATTAATTAAAATATATAATTTTTTTTTTCTTTTTAGGTGCAGCTTATTGTCAATTTATGGATATGCTTTTTCCCGGTAAGATACTGAATTATAATTTTGAAGTTATTAAAATCAAAAAATATGGTGGTGACTATATATATAGGGTGTCCCAAAATTCACGCAGGGTTTGAATTTATTTGCATGATTAAGTGTTGCCAAAAAAAAAAAGGATCAGTTGACAATTCAGAATTATTAAAAATGGTATACTATACAAAAGAACAATTCGTTCCCATTATAGCCACATTTATCCAAAACAGCCATGGGAAAATTTTAACTAAAGAATGGATATTGGGCCAACAAACTGTATAGCTTCACCCTATATGCTATTTATTTATATATTCTACACTCCTATATAGTATACTTTAGGAATGAATGAAAAAATTTTCCATTTCTTATTATAAACATCAGATTTTAATGAAAATTATTTGCGGGAATTTTGGGACACCCTATATATAATTGATTTATAGTGGCGCACACAAGAGGGGTCCTATTTTTTTTTACAGATTTAACTATTTCCATACTGAATGTTGTCTAGATTGCAACTAATTGCATAATTCTTTTTTTTTTTTTTTTTTTTTTTTTTTTTTT
>BMAV01014168.1:2153454-2177265 GCA_019973955.1 Trichonephila inaurata madagascariensis | reverse complement strand
TTTTTTTTTTTTTTTTTTTTTTTTTTTTTTTTTTTTTTTTTGCTGGCTGCAAATTGCAAATTTTTGTTTTACTTTTAAATAATGAATTTTCAACCATTCCTTTATTGATAAAATTCATTGAGAATACAAAATTTTCTTAACTGTTATTGCTTTTTTTCGTTTTCCCCACATTCTGTTTCTTATATTTTTTGCAAAATATCTAAATTCTTGATTTTATTTTATTTCATTTTTAAATCCTAATACTAGTATATTTTTCTTAATTTCTTTTTTAATTCATTTAAAATCTATGTCTCTTATGGAAATGATCTTTATATATAAAAAATCTTCTGTGTGTGTGTATGTGACTAAATGACTGGACCGATTTGGATGAAATTTTTTGTGTGGGTTCAAGTGGATTCGAGAATGGTTTAGAATCACAATTCGGTCCGATATCGCAATTAGTTAAGAAGATATTAATTAGAAACATTCAAAACATACAACTCAACATTCACCTGCATTGTTGTAACAACGTTATTGTTATAAAAAAGACGTAAGTTGGCATCGAAAATCAATTTTCAACCAAACTGGCCAAACCGGGTCTTTATTGTTACAAAAATGCAGACAAATCATGCTTTTTAGCTTTTTTAATTAAAATCTTTTCAAATAATCTTTATATATATATATATATAAATCTTCTGTGCGTGTGTATGTGACTAAACTCCTCCTAAACGTCTGGACCGACTTTGATGAAATTTTTTGTGTCTCTTCCAGTGGATTCGAGAATGGTTTAGATTCAAAATTCGGTCCGATATCACAATTAGTTAAAAAGATATTAATTAAAACCAGTTTTAATTACCAGTTATGGGTACCAATTTTGATTTGTCTGCATTGTTGTAACACTGTTATTGTTACAACAATGACAAAAGTTGGCATCAAAAATCAGTTTTCAGCTAAAATGGAATTTCATGATGTTGCTTCTACTGACTGTATTAACTAACTTTGTTCAAAAAATAAATGCTTTTAACGTGTGATTAACATGAAATATATTATTAAAATCTCAACTTCTACAATGTTTTAAATTCGAACATTGCCAAGTTAATTTGAAACAAAATATTGTAAAACTTCAAAAAAAAAATTTGGAATTTTATAATTTAAAAAAAATTCTTCTTTATTTACACAAAAAATATTTTTAAAGAAAATGTATTTTTTCCGCCTTGAGGAGCCGTAAAAATACAATGAAAAAAATTGGAAAAATCGCCAAATGCCAGTAATAGTTAATTATGGGAAAGCTACCTCATATTTTTATCACTTATGGCGCATGTATGGAAAAACAACTTGCGGAGAGTACGTAAGCAGATAAAAGATTTTTCTGTCAGATAAAGATGTTTTCTTTTTGAAAGTTTTTTCTTATAATGAGTGTAAAAAATTAATTTTCCAGTAATTTTCCAAATCCAATTTATTAGTTTGAATTTTAAAAAGTATTCATTGTAAAATAATTAATATGATCTTAGTTTTTAATAATGCATCGCAACTGATAGTTTTCTTTTAGAGAAATAATTTACTGAAAAACCTTAAAATATAGGAAAATGCTGCCCTGTTTTTATTAAATACGATTTCCTTTTAAATCTTTTTTTTTATACAAGGAATGTAAGCAAATTTTTAGGCTCCCTCCCCCCATTGTTCTTTTTTCACAGTTACATATATTTAATCGAAAAATCAAACATCCAGATAAAAGCAGTCATTTCATAGCTAACGGTACACATTTTTTGATTCATTATTTAACGAAAATTGATATAAATTAATATATTATTTTTAGAATCAAAGTTATATTGGGTTTTATTTTTAATCACTAAATTATTTATATAATAATAAATCCGTACAATGTCTGTTTTCTTGAGAACAAAACTAAATTAGCTTTGTAAATTTTTAATCAAAAATAGAAATTTGAAAAAAAGATCTTATCCCTCGGTGAGAACAGGGTATTTTTTACTTGAAAAAACCCATGCAATGCTGGGCTAAACAGATGGAAAAGAAACTTGTCTGACAAAGAGAAGAAGCGGAAGAAATTTCTGAAAAGGGGATTTAAATGAGATAAATGTAGAAATCGCTCAGTAACACACACAGAAGTACTGGTGTCCAGAGAGAAAGGGAAAATTTCCATGGGGATAAAATTGTACCCACGGAAAAAGCCCTTCCAATGCCGAGCTAAGTGTCTAAAAAACAGATCTGCCCGACAAAACAAAAATGTGATAGAAACTTCAAAAAAGAGTATTTTAATGACTTATATGGAAATCACACACACACCAGGAAGTGCTGACACTGAAAAGGGGAATCTTCCAAGGTATAAAGCTGTACACTTGAAGAAGCCTGTGCAACGCCAGGTCATCCAGCTAGTATGTATGTATATATATATATATAAGCCATTCTTTTTAATTATTTTCATGTTCAGTTCTTAGTACTAAGTCACCAGCTTGCATTGAAAACTACCTGGTGCCAATAAATTTAATGCAATTTGAAAACTGTGCTAAGAAAATGCTTGGCGAGATGCGTACTGATAACAAATTTTTTCCTTAAAAGCATAGGTGGAAACAAATCCAATTGCTTCTATTATACAACTAGTCAGTGGTGCACACAAGGGTCCTTTGGTCTTTTTTTCAATTGATTATGATCCTATGTGTATAGTACGTAAAATTTAATTATGTATCCTGTTATTAATAATTAATTTTATTAATGCTAATTATTTATTCAGTAATAAATTTTTTACTGTTTTTTGTTCCCGAAAATCAATAAAATCAAAAGAATATGTTGGGCAGCATATTGGAGCATTATAGGAGAATGGTGGTCTTTTAACCTTCCCCTCCCTTTTTTTTTTTTTTTTTTTTCTTTAAAAATTTCTGTGTGTGCCACGGTTGATTTAAATGATTATTGTTACCAAAATATTTCATTGGTGTTAATTTCATTTGTTTTTCTTTTTAAAGGAAGTATATCTCTTAAAAAAGTCAAGTTCAAAACTGTCTTAGAACACGAATATATTCAAAACTTCAAACTTTTGCAAGCAGCATTTAAAAAAGTTGGCGCTGATAAGGTAAATTTTATTTTTTGAATTGGTCAGTTGTGTATATATAATACTTTGGAAATTTTGTTTTGTTCACTAAAAGTTTATATTTTTATGCTTGAGGCTCATACTGGATCATTTATTAGTTTTTGGTGTAAAGTAACACTTTGCTGTTTAATTGTGAATTGTTATAAAAATTTTTAAAATGGATCAGTTTTTATGTAATATTTTTCTATAATGAGGTTTGTTTGCTCCATATTTGCATTATTTTTTAACAAAAATTTACATGAGAAATGTCTTATATAAATTAGAAAATGCTATTTGTATGCATACTTAATTAAAAATGTGTTTAAACAAACATTCAAACGTCAAGAAAAAAAGCAATCATTACAACAGCTATCTATAAGGGATTCAAATTAATATATTTTTTAAAAACCAAAGGAGTATTTCTATTTCCTTACTGAATTAATTATTTAAAAATAAAATAAATAGTCAACTAATATTTTGGATAAAACATCATTAGATTTTAGAGACATTTTTAAGCTAACTATATGTAACGATGGATTGATTAATGAAAATCTGAAATCTATTTTATTATTTTGGATTCTTAGAAACCAATTATTGTTAAAAAATAAAGTTTTTGGTTTTACTCTTAGCATCAGAATCGCTTCAATTTGATTGCTTTAAATTAATAATTTTTTAATTAAAGCTGTATTGTTTTTTATAAGTCATTGATCAAAATTTCAAGAAAAATCTTATCTGTGAGGGGGAGGGAAGAGGAAACAGAAATTTTAAACTCAAAAAAGCCTGTGTAACGTTGGGCTATAAAGAGGGAATGTCTTGCATTGAAAAGAAGTAGGACAAATTTCGAAAAAGGGAATTTTAATGACATAATTATAGAAATCATTCACATTGTGCATGTACACACACAGAAGTGTTATCTTCATGAGGGAAACAGGAAACTCCTATGGGAATTAAGTTATACATGCTAAAATCCTGTGCAATGCCAGGCTAGGAAAATAAAGAAGACAAATTTGAAAAAGAATAACTTAAGTGCTGATTTTGTGAAAGGAATATTTAGAAAAGTAGAGAAAACCCGATATATTTTCCCCCTGTATTTAAAAAAAATTCTCTCCTGATAAAATTTTTACTAGGAATTTATTAAGCTTAAATTCATTTTTTCCTTTATATGTTTGAAACAAAATAGATTGGTTAAACTCATTAGTATGTTTGATATTTTTCCTCCAGCACATACCTGTGGACAAGCTAATTAAAGGAAGATTTCAAGATAACTTTGAATTTCTTCAGTGGTTCAAAAAATTTTTCGATGCCAACTATGGAGGTCAGGATTATAACCCATTAGATGCCAGGAATGGAGTGATGATGGGAGCAGATGGAAGAGGAGTTAGTAATAAGTCAGGTTCTACAAGTCGTCTCACTGCTAATAGTTCTCAAAAATCAATTGCTCGTGCTGGTAAATACATCCTATTACAATTCTCTATTACTTTATGTATCTTTGTTTTCGATTTTGATGTTAATATGTTCAGAATTGCATTAGCTGTAAAATTAATTTTTATTCTTAACTTCTGAATCTTTGAAAGTATTTTGTAATTAAGCTCTTATACACAGTAATACCTCAACTTACACAAACCTGGAGTTATTCAATTACTCACTCCCCACTTCCTGTTTAGCTAATGTACATTTTCAGATGTATCACACTTTTTTTTTCTGCAATGTGGCTGTGTATTGGTATTTCTACCTTTGCAGACCTAGTGCATTCCCCAGGAGCTGGTATCACTTTTTAGTGTGGCACCATTTAGGTGTTAACAACTACTGCTAGTAATTTTGAGGCCCAGTTTTTTCCCCAGAGGGAGGCACCTGAGCTCTGCTGATGCAAATTTGTACTTATGGATTTAATTTTGCCGAGAACATCCAAGCCAAACGGACACTCGGGGTATCTTTTTCATGCTGTTTAATCATACGACATGGCCACTATCAATTTTCTTCATCATGAAAATCCACAGACTTGGGCCTGGGTATAACCCTCAACCTTGGGTACATAAGGCAGCAACAAACCAACTACGCCACCCAATTAGCCATAATTATTTGTTTCTTACCTACAGAATGTTTGTTTTTTATTACATGTTATAATTGTTATATCATGTTTGTGTTATATGTATTTTATCTACTCAAATTTCAGAGGCTGCTATGTCATCCAAACAAAGTAGAACAATCCTTCTGCCCCAAGCAAGTGAGGAAAACTTTATCTTTGGAATGTAAACTTAACATTGTTAAAGGTGTTTTATCTAATGGAATCAATGATCAAAACAGTTATAAAAAGTTAAAAAAAAATTTCTATATGCTGTAAACAATGCAGACTACTTTGTTAGATTTTATGAAACCTTCTACATCAAAATAACTTTGGTTTGCATTGTTGTATTTGTGTTAACTAAGATTTCATTAAACTTTTTTTTATTCTAAATTATTATTTTCTTTCATTCCTGGTCCCATTTAAAAATAATTTATATGTATTTATACGAGGAAATGTTCCACGACGTGCATGAATTTGACTTACGCGGATATCACTCAGTCTCACCTATTGCATAAGTTTGGGGTATTACTGTATTTAAAGGAATCTATATAGTGTTTTACGAGGTCTGTATTATTATTATATACTTTGTAACAAGAGTGTTGTTTTGATGTATACTGTTGGTCAGTTTTTTTTTTTGTAAAAAAAATTCGTAATTTGATATGGGAACTAAGTACTTTTTTCTGTCAAAAGTTATAAGAGTATAATAAGGAATCCATTATTTAAGTTATCATCTTTTATATTAAAGATAAGATATATTATTAATTATAATTAATGACTTTAATTGAACTCTTCAAAAAAATCTAAAGGGGAGAGTTGCGAATTGAAACATCTATATATTACATATTTAAAATCTATCTGTATTCAAATTTCCTTGTTGCCTTTGTTAATTATAAAGATTTTTAATGTAGCTCTACCATGTGGTAATACTTTAGTTAAGTAGATTTTTCCAAATGTTCAAAACATCTGTGTTATAATTTAGATTTATAGGTTACATAAAATTATGTAATCTTTCTTTTAATATAATATTCTTCATTTATAAAATGAAAAAATTTATATTGACTTTTCGAGAGGTGCTGTACATTTAAAATATTCAATTTTAAATTTGTTTTCACTGCTTTTATCTCTAAAAATCTGCAAATAATGCCAGTAATTTTGAGTACTTATGTTTTAAAAATGTCGGAATCTGATAACCTTTGTTACTTCACTGCAGTCATGCACACACTTTGTAATTATTTCTCTTTTCTTATTATGCATGTAATCTTAAAATAAATTGCTTGCAACAAGTTGAATTTGTCACCAACAAAAAAAAAAAAAAATGCAATAAAATTTGTTGCTAGAATACAGCATGCTGACTTAGTAATCAATGTAAATGTTTAAATTCACACATTTTTATGTTATACTTCAGGAAAGTCATTTTGGAAATGCAGTGTTTAAAACTGTTATCAACACATTAGAAATAGTAATTTGTTTGCAAACAGTTACTTGCTTTTTACCACATCTGTCTAATGTATATGTAGTTTTTATTCCTATTTTCTCAGAAAAAGTCTGTTTCTTTCAGCATTAATTCAATTTAAACTCGACATGAAGATACTTATTGATTTTTATATGTTAACCTGAATGTAGTTTGCTGTATTATGTAAGAATATTTTATGCTATGAATAAAATTAAATGTAAAAATGTTGTGATGAGATATATATACACTCACATTGGAAGAATGCAAGCAACTCAAACTTTCATCGCAGCAATGGCACGCCTTTGTCCCATCCTATGCACTGTTCTCCGCAGCTCTAAAATTGAAACAAAACACAAATTCATTTAAAACTTGTATGAAGAATAATAATCAATTGCAATCCTCACTATAATTTATTTGTGAATCCTGGAAGTTCAGTTATCTCATCCCTCACATATGATGAAATTGTTATGTAATGAATAATGTTTTTAAATCCTTTTGAATTTTTATTCATCTTTCTTTTATAAATGTTGCCTAATAATCACGTCTACAAATTTCAATATTAGTTTCCCCATGAAACATCACTATTCTTAAATCTGTGAAGAAATTTCCACCCCCCAAAAAATGGCTGAATTCTGCTTAATGGTTTACAGTTACTAAAGTAAATCAAAATTAATATAGCAATACAAATATATCTGCATTTAAAAATAACAGATTCATTTTGTTAATAGTTTTTATTTTCGAACAAAAAGTTCATCAAATACTATCAACAGGTTTGTGAAATGGATAATAACTAGTATTAATTTGCATCATTGCTTTTTTATAGTCTGTAGTATCAAATACAAATCTCAATTTCTTAGAATTTTTATAAAATTTTAATTTTGTGTTTTGTTTGAGAATTTTTTAATTGCTATTGAATTTTTATTTCATTTGAATTTACGCATGCAGATTATCTGATAGCATAGGATTGTACAAAATATTCCTTTCATTTATTTTCTCTGATACATTAGTTTTATTTATTTTATTTAGCCAAAATTTTAACCTTTTTATAGCACCGTCTCCTCGAACTACTACAACAGGTTCTAGAATAGCTGCTCAACGAACGAATAGACTTGGTGGAGGAGATCATCAAAGAGTAGATGAACTCACTAATCAGGTATAAACATTATATCTTTGTTAAGGTTATCATGTCTAAATCAATTAAATTTAATTTGTTAAAAATGTGTTTTAGGAGGAAAACAAACATTTATCATTTTTATGTATATCGTTACATTTTTAAAAATTGCTTATTTGTAGTAAATCATCCAAATGGTTAAGAGTTGCAAATTATTTAAATTGTGAAAGTGTTTATCAAAACCTTATAATTTTCTGCCAAAGTTTTCTCTTGACTAATGTTTATATTAGTTTTTCAGTAATAAAATGTTTATTCATAAGTATTAAAGAACATCTTCATGTTGGTGTTTATGGGTTGAATAATACTCATATCATTTGTTCATTTTTATTGGTGTCTCGTTTTTCAGTAAGGATTGAGATAAAAATGACAAAGTTGTTGTTATTAATGCCACCTGATCGGCAAAGGCCAGATCAAGGCCCACGAAATTCATCATGGCAAAGGGCTAAGTGAAACTGGTCATTAGCCATAGCGTTGAGCACCATACAGGTGACAGAATGGTTTCACCCCATTTTTGAGGGAGAACACCCTGGGGGTGCTCGGGGCCTCCCACCTCTCTTCCCCTTCCACCAACCTCATGAGAGGACTTGCAGCTCGATGGCTATTTAGAGCACCCCCATGCAGCAAAAGTGCTATACATTTACAAACATCCATGTCATCCTCGGGATTCAAACCCAGGCCCAACAAAACGGCAGTCAGTGTCGCTAACCTCTATCCTGGATGGGGGACCAAAAAAAATGTCAAAGTTAATTCATTTGTTTTAAGTAAGTTATTGAATCTCTTGTTTGACAACATGCCTTTCAGAAGTGAGAATACAGTTAAACCTGTTTCTGTGCAGTAGATAGGGACTGCATAAAAGAAATCGCACACAAAAAATATTCGAAAATTTCATAAATGCTTACATATAACAAACAATTTTGTCGACATACTGCAAAAAAACTTTTTTTATGCGATGGAGAGAGACCGCATAAAAAAAGTCGCTCTTAAAAAATGTCAATTATTTAGGAAATTTATGAGAATGTACTTCCAAACAAAATAAATAATTAAATTCTACATGGAAATATTTTTAAAACTTTTAATTTCTCATTGTATACACAGAGAAATTTCAAAATGCTCATACATAATTCACCGCTACTCATCGTAATCAAAAGTGTGCATCTTCCTGTGATGAATCAGTTCAAAATCGCTTCGGTCACTAGAAAAAATTTCAATTAATTTATTTTTTGGCTCCATAAAGTAAGTGATAGGTTTTTGTGAGGATGGTCATTTGCTTGTGAATGTCACGATAATTAGATATGCATGATCGAAGTTCTTTTTTGTAATTTCAAACTCCTTTCGGGATAGTAATCTGTTTTAAGAAAATGCTCTTCCGATCTGTTGGAAAGCTGGATCCCAGTATATATTGTATACGCTGTCAAAAAATCCAATTCTTTGCATGTCCGTCTTCATAATCTATCAAATACTTGTTACTGTCATTGAAAGTTACGTCTTCAAGCAAGTGCATTGAGAGAATTGTCAAGAGATTGTTTACAACCAATGAACAGAGCATCTTGAAGAGTATATATGTACATTGATAGAAAACATTACAGGGGCACTAAAACCATTGAAATTCATATACCACATAAAAAAGATTGCACAAAAAAAATGTACAAAAATAAAATCGCATAAAAAAAGGACTGCACAAAACCAGGTTCTACTGTAATCATGCTGTTTTTATTTTTTAAGTATTTTTATTTATTTGTTCTTCCTCTAAATGTAGTTGCAAGAGATGAAAGTTACAGTTGATGGACTTGAACGGGAACGAGATTTCTATTATGGAAAATTAAGAGATATTGAAGTACTTTGTCAAGAGCAAGAAATGAATGAAGATAAGCAAGCATTCATTGAACAGATATTGGAAATTCTATATGCAACAGAGGTAGGCTTCTATAAAAAGTATTCAATTCTGAAAGTCTTCATTTCTAGTTGACTTATAGGAAAGTAAGATAAGAAAACAAAGGCTTATTCCATAGTTGCTTTAAATGAAAGTATAATTTTTTTTAAGTAATTGTGGGGTAATTTATTGTAAAGAGATGGAGTAATTGAGATCTATAAATGTTCACAATTCTACATTTTATGTACTTGAAACTAATATGTGCATTTAATTTTGCTTTTTAATTACTATTGTTTTGATTAATTTAAATTTAATTTGATGTTCATTAATTAATTCTGTTCTTTTTCTTGAAAAATTTCCAGTTTTTCTTTTTTGTGAATTAAATGATTGAATACAAAATTTTTTCTTTTTTTTAAGGTTTTAATTTTATAAATGAAAATATATAATTTGTCTGTTCTTTTTGAAAAATAATGATTTACATAGTACATATTATTCAAAAATTAAATTCTAGTTTCTTTTTCGCCTTTTTAAAGGTCTTACTGATTCTGATTTTAAGATTAAATTTTTGCAAATGCTGCAACAGTTTTTCCTACTTTTAGGAATTTCTTATGTGCATAATTAAATTCTTATTAAAGCATAATGAGCACTCATCAGTACAATGAAATATTATATAGATATGAAGCTTTTAGTGGGGAATGCAAATTACTTGCACAAATCAACCTTAAGGTGTAGAAATAATGCAAGAAATAGTATAAAAATTTTTTAAATTATGAAAAAGACAGAAATTTTTGCTATGTTTGGCAAACTTTAACATAGATGTAGATGGTGTATACATTCTACATACAAGAAGTGATATCAGCTAAAGGAAGTAGAGATGAAATATGCCTAAATGTGTGTGTGTGTTTACATTTATAATGCTTTATTTTACATAAAAGAATATTTTGTTGCACAAATAAATGATTTTAATTACTTCATAAACACTAATTCTTTTTTCGTGAATAAAAATGAGGACAAGAATATTAAAAATTGTCGCAGCAACCATATGTTTACATCACAAGACTGACATATATTCCTCATTATATCCTAAAAAAACAATTGTATTATAATTCTCATTCCAAGTTATTGTTATAAAGAGAATTAGAATAAGTTTTTTTTTAATGTTTCTCATCAAAGATAATTTAAAAAGCAGTGTCAAATCTTGATAAGAACTTCCTTTTCTTGATTTAATGTGACATTTATGCCCTTACTAGTGTTTGAATAATGAAAAAAATTCAATTTACAATATACTTTTATACATCTTATTACACTTTATAAATTTTAGTATATTTGTTGTATAATATTTAAGTTTATATTTCTGTGGTTAATGCATATTGTAGGTTACATACCCTCCAAAGCTTTGAGAAGCAGTATCATTTTTTTGTACTAGGAACTTTTTGTTATTTATATATCATTTGTTTTACAATTGATATATTAACAATTGATTGTTACAATTTAATTGTTCATCTACCTGATTCAATATTGATGCTACATTGATAAATGAAATGGGCTAGGGTTTTTCTACAACAAATTTTTATTGTGATTTTTTTTTTAGTAATTGAGTGACTTTGTTGAGATCATTTGACTGAGGTTCAAAATTCCAAGTTCTGTCGCCAGTAGTAGTCTTTGTATTGCTTTTAAGTGCAGCATTAAAAAGCAATCAGTCTATTAAAAATTTTAAACTGCCTCAAATCTTAATAAATGTTACAATTTTTAGTATAAAGTAATTTTTTCCCCTGCACAGGATGGTTTTGCTGTTCCTGATGATGTCCCTGAAGACGGTCTGCCATCTCAAAATGATGAAGATGAATATTGAATAAGAAGTTGTGAGGGGGACAAGGCTTGAAAATATCTCCTGAAGACATTCTTTCATTTAACATGCTGTTTTAAATTTTATGAAGATTGTTGTAGTGTTATATGCACACACTAAGATTACTTTACCACCCTCAATAATCAATCATAGTGATTATCCTCTTACCTATTTACTCTGCTTAAAAAAAAGTTGTTGTGTTTCATGGCTTGTTCCAAGAAAACATATGAACCTACACCAATGGGAAATGCATTGTTTTTGTGGAGAGTTTCCATTTAGGGGTTCTTGACCCTTGCGTTCCTGTAAGCGCTCAACTAACAACTTAAAGAGGCTAACTTTATGCCTCTCTTCTTTAACTGTCATGTCTTGGGAAAATATTGTAATTCTGTTCATGTTTAACAAAGGTGTTTTTAACCGATTGTTAATATTTTGTCAGTTAAAAACATGAGTGCTTTAAGGTGCTCTGAGTGATATTTATCATGAAAATTAGTTGTAAGAATCTTTATTTTTATTACTTTATTTTTAAAAAAATCTGATATTATTTGCATGTATTTTTTCTTTTTTAAATTTCTTTTTTGTAGATGGAAATAGATATATGTATTCTTTTAATCTTTATCATTCAATACGATTTAATCTTTTATCGTGCTTTATTGATATATTTATGAAATTTGAATAGTTTTAAAAAGTTGTTTTCTGGATTCTATATATAAAGATGGTATTTATTAAAGTTCAGATGCATTTGGTCAGAAAATTGTGTAATCTTTTTATTCTTTTAAAGAAGAGCTGTATAGTGAATTGTTATAAATAATCAAAGTGAGAGCAAGGTAATTGAATTTTTATTTCAATCGTTTATTTTTGCAACTATAAGTAAATGAAATACAATATTGAAAGAGCACAGTATTTTTACAGTGTCAAAGTGAAGAATTTTACGCAATGAAAATATATTGATACAAACACTTGATTGCAATTTGTGTTCTGCAATTAAAAACTTTGTTGAATGAAAAGGGTTTGAGCAAGCCTTGAAAAATGCTTGTTAAATCATAATTGATATTTAAACAGAATCTGAGCAACATTAAGATGAATAATACAATGCTTAAATGAAAAATGAATATATATTTTCAAATGATGCTTCTGATAGTTATTAATTAATAAACATCTTAATTTTAATTGGTGCACTCCTACATTGTATATTAGATCTGAAATAAATTTAAGTGTAGTTGTCTAAAAAGTGGTTAATTTTATGAAGGTGCCAACCTGTATAATTGCTTAAATTAGCATTTTGCTCTGAAGCTATTGCAAGCATAAGCAATTAGACAAAAGTTTTCAAAGTATTTTCAAACTGAATTTGTCTTGAAAATTAGCACATATTAAATAGGAGAAAATTCATTTGGTTGTGCCATATTGTAAAAGAAAACTGTCATTAGGAAATATGGTTAGATCGAATTAAGAGCTTATTCAATTATTTTTCTTTTATAAATCAATTCAATATTTATTGTTACAATGAAGTTTAATTAAAATTTAATATCATTTCTGATGACCTGCTCATGATGGATTATATGTAATGAAATCTTTGTTTTACTTGATTTTGATTCTAAGTTTTTAAAAAGTAAAAAAATGAAGTATTGCTTTTTAAAATTTTGTTTGTGTGGTATTGCTCAGGCTTAAAAAAAAGAATTTTAAAGTAATGTTGATCTTATTAATTGCTTGAACATTCCACTTATACTTTATCTGAGGATTTTTTCTATTGCTAAAAAGTAAGAACAAGCCTGTTATGTATGATAATACTTAACATAGAAATCAATCTATTTTTTTAGTCTAGTTGTATCCCTTCCATGTTTCTTTTCTATCCCTGTCTTTAAAAAAATCATTTTGAAGTTCTTATATAGTTATTGTGTAATTCCTTTGTAGTGTTTGTTGGTCTTAAAAATATTTAATACACACATTAATTTGTATTTGATTTGCTATCAACCTGTATGGTTCAGAGTTATTTTTAAATAAAACAGCTGTGCAGCGCTTACAAAATACTGGATTGATTTATCACCTGGTCAAAAATTCTAGTGACACAATGTTGCTTTTCAAAATATTTCTAATTCGATTGTTGTTCTGAATTCTTTTTTTATTTTATTATATATATTTTGTGGTTAAAGAAAATGTAAAATCTATTCCGATCTTTATTATTTTACTACTTCAACTGTTAAACATATCAATTAATAATTTATGCAAAATATCAACAAAAAAACCATATATAAAACTGCTTGATCTAATAAAATATTTAAACTATTGGTAAATCCATTGGTTCAAAAATTTGATTAAATTATTTTTATATCGATTCCAAACTGTTGTGTTTGAATGAGACCTGTATACTGGACGTATTCCATTTTAAGTAATTAATTTAAGAGATGTAATTGTGCAAGACTATCTGATTCACCTTGAGTTTAGCATTTTTTTACCATTGTGCATGGGAAATTAAAATGTATAGGTAGCATAAATTTGTGCTAAGTTTCTAATATAAATATATTCAAAAAATAAAATTATTTTTATAATGCAGTTAAATTTACAAAAAAGTGTTAAATATTTGTTAATTGAGGTGTAACCTGTATTAAAAACAGTTATGTATTTAGAAATCATTGCTGAAACAGTTATGGAATAATTGTACAAAACATGCATTCCTATCACAAATGTTGGTATATTTTGTAGGCTAAAAACATACCTAATGCAAAGTTAAACAGTATAATTGTGTGCTTTGGTAATTCATTAATTGTTACATTTTTATACAGATAATAATCTTTGCAAAATATTACTGATATTTTGTCTAAATGTCATCAAAATTATAAGATTTAAAATACAAAATTAACTAATTTAATTTTTATCAGTTTTTTTGTATCTGCTTGTAAAATTTGAAAACAAATGTGTTAAAAGGTCATTTAGGAATGTTTTATAAACATTTCAGAATGATTGTGTATCATAAATTATAAGGGGGGGGGGGGGATTTGGATTTTTTAAAAAATTGATGTAGATGATTTTGCAAGGAAAAAATTATCTTATTAAATGCATATAAGATTTTCTGACAGAAACCATACTACTATATATTTACCCCCATTTCAGTGTTTCAACATTTAAAATCATTATTAAAATTATAAGTTTTTGAAGTTACATGTTACCTTGTAATAATAAACATCAATACCTAGGAGATATGGATTCCACCAGTGTGGTGAATGATCCTTAGATTCTTGTTAGTTAGGTTTTTAGTTCAGGTCATTTCTGTTTAATTGAGAGAAAGTTCTTTTTAGGAGAAACATTGGAATAATTGTTCTAAGTCGTTAAAAGTAGACTTGTTCTGAAACTCTTAATTAAAAAATTGTTCATGTGAGTACAGTAAAAAGTGCATTTTCTGGAAAATTTACTATAAGCTCAAATATAAATGCTGAGTTGTGGGTTCGAATCCTAGTGCTGTTGAAAATCCGCCATGTAGGGAGGCTAGTGCACGCTAAATCTGCGAGGTTGAGTCTTCCCGTTGGTGTCAAGTGGAAATTTAGGGAGATGTGGTGGGTACCACAGTTCAGTTGTCTTCCTCTTCACTTGACCATAATTCAGAATTACCAAGTCTGTTCTCTATAGCAGTGATCCACAACCCCCGGTCCTGGGATCAAATGGTGCCGGGCCACCTAAAGAACATTAAGCTATTGCCATTTTATTTAAAGTGGTGCATTTCTCTCGGACTTGCCTCAACTTTCCACTGAAATCACTTTATATTTAATGACAAATCACTTTTATTCATTTTTGGTGTAACTATATTTTATTCCAAAGGCATATTTAAATGTAACTAAATTAAAATTGTTAAATCAAAACAATCAAATATAAACAATCAACGTGCCCCACCCTCAGTGGGCCGCAGTAAAATTATCAAACATTGGCTAGTCCGCACTGATAAAAAGGTTGCGGAGCACTGCTCTGTAGCCTGTGTGTTTCAGAGTGTATGAAAATTCAAATGGAAGAATTATTCAAATAGGAATATACTTTTGGCTGGCTATATGAAAGAGACATTTATCATACCGTGTACATCCTTAATGTTTAATTTGTTATTCTTTACACATTAACACTAGAAATTAACTAACACTAAAAACCTATTTACTCTTCAAGTATAGATGATAAAATATATTCCGTTAAAAATATTAAAATATGTTGAGAGTGAAGTCGTAATATATTTAACATCATAGAATTGGTTGCCTGAAATATGTTATGAGTTAAAGTGTTCTGTTCAACATAAAGAGAGAAAATGACCTTGGAATTTACCAAATTATACAAATGGGATCATTTTAATCATTGCTGAACCTTCAAATAATTTGGACCATTTATGGCATATTTTCTTTACGCAAGGTTTTTTATATATAACATGGCTGTATTGAATTTGAACCCAATGTCTATGAGTGATAGTTTTAAAAATTAACATAGAAGTTACCTGTATGAGAACGATTTGCAGTTGAGTGTTTTTTCATGTTGTATGCATTTTTTAGAAAAGTACTTCTAAAACCTCACATTAAATCCTGCTTACAGCCATCAGATTGAAACGATGGCTAATTTTATTTTCTTGTCAATTTTCAAATGTTTTGGGTCAATTTTTTGGAGTACTTGAAAAATTTATAAGAATTCTTTTTTGTCATTGTTAAAATCTTAAAAAATTTGTATAATTTCAAAAGAACAGGAACTCTACTTTATTTTGTATTTTCTATCGTCCTTGTTTGAAAGTTTTCACAATGATGAAGGTATCGTCATTGTATGTAGTTGTCAATAATTTGTTTTTCTAAATCTCACTTTAGAGAAAGAATTTCTTCCAAAGAAACTCTGAGTTTCTTATATTTTAGAAGATATTGTTAGAGCAATTGTCATGGCCTTGGTAATATGATAGTTGCTCATATTTATAAAACAGCTTATGAATTCAGATCTTTTTTAATTTTGTGTGTGTGACAAAAATTATATATTTATTATAAAAAAATGGTACTAACCTCATGACAGGCGAAAAATATGGTCACACAAGGCTGAACATGGATTAAAAATTCTTTGGCGATAAGTCGCTTTGAGACACCGAAATTCATGGCAATAACAATCAGAATCTAAAATCTACAACCACTGAAAATTAATGAATACGAATTTGAACAAGTGAACAGTTGTAAATAATAGCAATGACAAAAATTGATATCTGAAGTAGAATCAAGAGGGCTAACATATGTTATTACAGATTGCGAAACCAGTTTGAATCTAAATACATAAGTAGCAAAACAAGACTAGTAAGATCAATAAATGGCAGCGAATGATGGGCAAAGAAGAGAAACTGATGACTTTCGAGAGAATTTTTTTGGTGCAGTTAGTGAAAATGATACAACCTTGAGCTTCATTCGAAGTACAGAGGACCCAACATAGTCAAAGTGATCAAGGCTTCCCAGATAAGGTGGCTGGGGCGTGTATTTTGATAGAGTGATGTTAAAAAAATAACTTTCCAAACTCCAGAGGGAAGAGCGAGAGCAAGGTGGTTGGATAAAGTGGTCGAAGGAACCAATGGAAGAATATGGCATCGATTAGATCAGTGATGGCGAACCTATGACTAGTGGGTCAGACCCTGACCCACGATTATTAGTCAACCACTTGTTTGTTTACGCGGGTTTATTTAGATTTTCTTAATTTGTGTGGATTATTTTGATTCTATTTGTATTATTTCAAGCACTACATTGACGCAAAAGCAATTTAAACGCCGTCTATAACCTTCAGTTTTATCATTACAGTTCCAAAGTTACGCAAATGACAACAAATGTATATGAAAGAACGTAGTATTTGAAATAAAGCGTTTACAAAATATCAAGTAGAGCGTATAATTTTACTCGAATTTTGCATGTTGAAAAAAAAAAGACGAACCAGAGAAAATAACCATATTTAAAGCACTTTTTTCCCAGAAAATGTAGTTATGTTTGTAGAAAAAGACTTCCCCAGAGCACTTGTATCGTCCCCTCTGTTTCACCTTGTGAGGCGCCATGCGAATGTCTGTTATTCTCGATAATAGCAATTAAAGACGCGCCTGTACCAGTGTTGAATTTAGTAGAATCCATTTCAAACGCATTTAAAAGTAATGTGTATGTATATTAGGTATGTTAATACAAAATTTCTTCTCAAATTTATCGTATTCTGAATACAAATATTAATTGTAGCCCTGTACTATGTCGGCGTTTAAAAAATTAAAAACAAGCCATACAAGTTCCAGGCCATATCAAATTGAATGGTTTGATAAATATGGTGTGATTGAGAGGAATAAAATGGGGATATGTGTAATGTAATTTGTAATGAGATAAAGTGACTTCACATACATATAATGTAAAAAGACATTTTGAAACGTTGCATCCTATTCTCGGCATGTCAACAGATGGTAAAAGAAAAATGTATTTCTTACAAAAGAATTTTTCTCAAAGCAATATTTTAAAGTTTTTTGGTTAAAAAAAAATTGCATTATAGCTGCTAGTTTCCAAGTTGCCCATTGCACTGCTCGCCGCGGGAAACCTCATTCAGAAGAATTTGTAAAAAAAGCGTTTTTAGAATGTAGTCCTACATTGTTTGCTGATTTTAAAGTAAAAGACTTGATTATAAAGTTAATAAATGAGTTGCCTGTAAGTCGCAACACAATTAAAGATCGAGTAATAGAATTACAAAAAAATATTTTTTCGCAATTACATAACGAATTAAAATTATGCAGAAATGTATTCAATTGCTTTAGATGAGAGTAATGATGTAAATGGTTATGCACAATTAGCAGTTTTTGCTAGGTATTAGTATGGCAATATAATGAAAGAGTTAATAAAAATAATAACGTTGAAGGAAGTGTACCGATTTCGATATTTTTAAAGAGTTTGATATTGCATTTAAAGAAATGGATACTTACCTTGAGAAAATGGTTTCTGTAACACAACAGATGATGCACCTAGTATAGTCGGGGAAAACGTTGGATTTATTTAGTATCTTAAGCAAAATATTTCACATTCTGTGATTTAATTTCAATGTATAATGCACCAGCAAGTTTTATAAGCGAAGCATGGTTTAAAAACATTTTCCAGTGTATGTAATAAAAATAATCAACTTTATAAACGCAAGAGAGCTTTTTATGTACGGCAATTTGCGCAATTCTTAGAGGAAATTGAGTTGCAATATTCACAGGGATTTAATTAAACAAGGCGATATAGTTTCTATGAAATTACCCAAAATGCATTGATTTAATGTTTTATGCGATATCACACTCAGCATTTTAATGAACTGAATAAAAAACTTCAAGGGCATGGACTGATTGTTTTAACTGTGTTTGGAAATATTAAATTATTTATGATGAAACTTGATATCTTTGCTAAGGACTTTGAAATGAAATATTACAAAATAAGGAATATTAGATGAAATATTATTTGCAATTTCCTCAATTACAAAAACAATTTCTGAAAACTCCGTTGACATTCAAGAAAATGCAATTAAAAAAAATTTTGATGATTGTGCAGGAAATAAAATAAGCTTTTGAGGAGAGATTCAATGAATTGAAAACTTTTGAAAAATAATTTCACTTTATTTTAAATCCATTTAAAACAGAATTTGAAACAATGGAGTTAACCGAATTTATGTGACTATGAATCGATAATTTAGAAATAGAATTATAGTTGAATTTTGAAGCATTCTGAAGTAGAAAGAAAACTGTTTGAAAGTAGTGCAGATAATATTGATTCCACAATAATAACTGAAAATATATTAAATGTAAAGGGATTCGTTACCAAATAATTTTATATCAATGAAAAAAACTAGTTAATGCACTTTTAACGATGTTTAGATCCACTTATTCGGGTGAAAAATTGTTTTCTTCCATGAACTTTGTAAAATCTTCTAATAGAAATAGACTTGACAGAGCGTTAACTAATGAATATGAAATATTAACCTATTATATTAAAAACACAATCTGAAAATGAACAGCAACAGATTTCTCAATAAATACTGTTATACATATATATACACTAATGGATCTCTATATAACGAAGTCGCTAAATCCCGGAAAAAAAGTTTGTTATTTGCAAAATTAGTTATATAGAGGTTCATCTTTTAATATTCAGTATAGACCACGTAAAACAAATTTTAAATTACTATATTAAAAGTATTTATTCACACACCTTTTTTGTAAAGTTAATATATGTTTACTTTATATATCTTACCCATCAAAAAAGAAAGGAAAACAAGAAAAAAGAATGTCGAAGAATTCACTGTATTTTCAATATTAAGAAAATAATTTTATACTAAAATTAAGGACATTTTATATAATTTAAAGCACATAAGTAATATTATAAACATACATTATTTTATAATTAGAATACGGGAAAACTCTCTCTCTCTCCACTGAGGGTGAAAGAGGATGTCGAAGATGTTTCTAGTGAAATGGGCAATGGGGGGGGGGGTTAAAGGCTACACTTCATGGAGGAAATGTTCAGAACTCTATTGCTCTCGGTGAGTTAGGATGTAATAAAACCAGTTCAAGATTTATGACCACCATAAAATTTGGTAAAGAGATAATAACTTGAAAATTTTTCAGAGAAATACTTTTATAAAAAGGAGAACAAAAATTGAATTATAAAAGAAAAAGTTCGTTATATAGAAAATACACTATTTTACGAAGAAAATCGTGAAATATTCAAGGTTCCAGGAAAAAGTTCGCAATATAGAGGTTCGACTGTATTTCATAATAAATATTGTATGTAATTTTCGTTACTCTTAGTTCATTGAAACACTTATTGCCATTTGTACCAAACACAACAATTTTTAACCCCACTAAAATTTTTTAAATCGTCAAACCACATGCCCATTTTTACTCATTAAGCCAGTTGAATTTTAGAGAGAGGTTTAGTTTTAAAAATACTGAGTTAAAATTTTGTTAAGCTTAACTCTAGTGCAAATGGTCATTAGTGACCCACGAGCTAGAATTAAAAAAATAGGAACAAAATTTGACCCACGTCTCAAAAAGGCTCGCCATCCCTGGAATAGATCAAGATGGTGTAAGCTGACTGAAATAGCCTTGGCTGTAGTGGTTGGTAGGAAGAAAAAGATAAATTGCTGGCCTGGAATTTATACAAAAGTACCTAAAAATTGTATGTTATATATTTTCAGAATGTTTAGAAATCTTTGTAATATTGGTAATTTCACCAAAAGGAAAAAAATTAGCAATGTTAATGAAATAATTTTTTAATGAATAAAAGTTTTGAAATCAGACAACAAGTAGACAAAATAAATTATAAATGGATTGTTTTAATGTTTTGGAACATGTAGTGTGTTATCACTCGTTCGCCCTTTTTTCGTTGTCTTCAGCATTTTCTGTTTTAATGGCTTCTTTGGGAAGCTCTTCGTGTTTTTTCTGCGTCGCTCTTCCGAATCGATTTCTGAAAGAAAAAAAAATTAGAATTATGAATTTCTAGAAACCTAAAATAAAAATATTTTATAAACGAAGAGAAACATACTTGTAAGATTTATATGTTGTTGGCGTAACGTGTGAAAATGTTGAGGGTTATTTTATTTACACGTCTCTCTCTCTATATATACGAGTCAATATGCAAACATTGCGCATACATACTGCTTCATTAATTTGTGCAAAATTTGTTAACGCGAGAAGGAGAAAGGACTACTTCCTCATGTAAAAAATATTTAGTTTCAAAAAGAGTGCGCTCACACGTTATACTGATGAGGCAAACAAAGACAAAATTAAAAACACCTAACTGCAAACGAAGATAAAAGATGAGTTTTTATAACATCCTTCTATAAGCCTCATTTGTATGTAATGGAATCTTAGAACTCAATTTTTTTTTTTTACCCAATTTTTTTTAAATGTCAGATGAATTCGAAATTTTGCTCACTTGTCCAGAACTGATGGCAATACAATAATCTATTAATTTTGTTCCATTGTCCTGATCAGAATTAACGATTTCCTATTTTCAGATCCCATCTCGTATCTGGCGACTAATTTCAGATCCCATTTCCAGATTTGACGACTAATTTCACATTTAGCGACAAAAAGGTTGAGTTGCAACTTAGTTCGATTAACTAAAAAAGTGGTGTTTTTTAGTTTTTTTAAACTATAATTTATTATTTATAGCAATAGATGTTGAACATGACCACTAACACAAAGTAATAGGCAGGTGAGGCCCGTCCCGACGCCCATTACAGTGAATTGTTGTACGTCGTCATCCATGGTAGCGACTGTCTTCCTCCAAGGTGGTTAGAAAGTCCCGTTACAAACAAGATTTTAAGTATCCTCACCACAAAAAATCTTCCTGGTGGCAGGCAACGGAACCTTAAAATCACGACTAATCACTTGGTTTTCGGTGAGAAGTGGCATTGCCAACAACAACAGTCTGTTGTTATTGCCAATGCCAACTGATCGACAGTGTCAGATCGATGCCATCGTGGCAAAGGGGTAGTTTTTACACCTATCATTATCCGCAGCTTAGAGCACTGTAACGTCGTGAGTAGGTAACAAATGAAAGATTGAATTTTAAAATAAAAGAAGTATTTATATTTGCTTCACCGGTTTCTATATATAAAGTAATAAAGTCCCAGTTATATGCCAAGCCGGTGCTGTCAGTCTATCTCACGGGAGTTCAATCCTTTTTCCCGAAGGCACTCGCTCATCTCTAATCTATTCATTCCAGTTCTCCAACACCACCGGCGTTCATCATCTCTCCTTTCTATCCTCCGCCGTCCAAGTCTCTTTATTTCAGGACTCTTCTCAAGTTATCTCCATCCAGGGCTCTCCAAAAAAAAACCCTTTTAAACACCAGGGGCGGATCCACAACACACCCCTCGTCTCTTCTCATTGGCAGGCCACAAAAATCTGCCCTCGTTCCCGGGTCACATTCATGTCCTATTTGTGCGGCAAACACAAATACATTCCTGGTCCGTCTGGAAACTAAGGGAACCCTAATTCTTGTCTAACCTCTGATCCCACTTGTCCATCACACCACCTGAGTTCTATAATCCCATTCTCTCGACACCGTCCGAGGCGACAGGATTCTTTCATACAGGCTTCGCCTATTGTCAATGGGGTTCCGGCTCTCTTTGGCCATTATGACTGCCAGACTGGGTGTCGGGGATTTGCCCAAGGTCGGACAATAAACAATGACCCCATGGCCACATGCACTTTGTCACTTAACAACTGTTCGAAGCCATAAAACTTAAGGGTGAAAAGAGGGGTGGGGTTCACCCCAATCGAAGACGTCACAGCACCATTCAGGTGAGAGTACGATTTGGCTCAGTTCCACCCCAATTTCAAGGGAGAACACTCAGGGGCCTCTCACCTCTCTTTCCCATTCACCAATCTCACCAGAGAACTTGTGATATCCCCTGGGTTGAGAATATCCTCTCCTCACCATCCACGCGACCTAAGTCTGAGGGAACGAAAGAGGAACCCCTAAACTCTGCCATAAAAAATCAGTTTATTATTATCTTAATTTAAATACAATGAAACACAACACTAGACTAGGAGGGTTATGATCAGAAGGGATGCGACGCAAACCGTAATTCTGATAAATAGCGCAATTAACCACTGAATCTATATTTATAGATTGTTTCTTAGCTTAATAGTATCCGCTCTATTCTTAAAGCTTAAACAAACAAGCTTACCGCTATTTCCTTGGCGAAAAGCTACGGTCCGTAAATCATCAATTTATCCTTCAATCTGTCTTGCTCTGGCTAAGACAATACTCTTCTGGTCTCGGACCCACTTTTTCTTATCTTCACTGGCACCTTTAGACCGACTCACAGAATACACTAACACTCTTCTCCTAGAACTTTACATCACTTCACTTGTCTTTACTTGGCGCTCCTCAAGAATACTAACGTCCCAATATATACGATTCCTAATCTGCATAACCACGCTCTCTTCTTGGGTTGATTGGAATAAATTGCCATTCTGGCCCCAAAGAAATCCCAAGAGGATTAATAGAAGTAATTCCGATAAATCCCTGTCACAAACATGTAACTCGATGAATATTTACAGTACCCCCATGCCACACAAGCATTTACGAACATCCATGTCTTCTCCAGGAATCGAACCCAGGCCCTATGGCACAGCAGTCACCGTCACTAACCACTTTACCATCTGGACTGCACAGGAACATCTTTACCTCGCATGCTATGTGGAGCAAGGAATCAACCTGCATGACTGTGACAACAGGTACATCATGTTTTTCCTGCAACGCAGGCACATCATGGTCGCGTAAAAGCGTAAAATAACGTGCTGCAGTGATTGTGCAAGTTCTCCTGCTGGATACAGAACAAAGCTCTTAAAAAAAG
>BMAV01014168.1:2086202-2144228 GCA_019973955.1 Trichonephila inaurata madagascariensis | reverse complement strand
AGACTTCATTTTTATGGATGACAATGCACGGCCACATCGCACTCTTGCTGTTGAGGAGCTGCTGGAAAGTGAAGATATCACTCGAATGGATTGGCCAGCGTGCTCCCCAGATTTAAATCCCATCGAACATGTGTGGGATGCTTTGGGGAGACGTATTGCCACACGCTCACATCATCCGGAGTACAACCAACAACTCAAACAGATGTTGATTGAGGAATGGGCACTCCTACCTCAAGAAATGTTGCACCAGCTGGTTCTGAGTATGCGGAGACGGTGCAAAGCAACCATTGTAGTAAGGGGAGGGCATATACCATATTAAGGAACATCTGCTTGTTGTTCTTCCTGTTGGATAGACAATCATGAGTCACGATACTATGCGTTCAATAAAGCTTGTTTTTGTTTGATTCCATACCGTATGCGTTGTATTCCTTTTTCAGCGCCGATGCTTTCGTCATCCTTTACGTACATAATACTCTCCCTCATTTCAGAATTTCATGTCTCTCAGATGATTTTTCGTGAAGTTATGGCAATAAACTCACCTGTTGCTTAAGTTTTGCACACCAGTGTATTTATTACTATATCTAATGTAACAAATTTTATTGGTTGCTTTTGTTACCTCTGCATTTTGTGACATTATCATCGACAAAATATTCTGTTGCTATTGCAAAATTTTTTAAGAAAGTCAAATTATCTCGTCTTGAAAGAGCTATTGAAAGATTTGTACTAAATGGTATGGTGTCGAACAAAATTACAGTTTTTAAATTTAAGATTTTCACGACAAAGAAAACAAGCTGTTGATCAATGTTTGTTTTTCCACACGAAATAGTCAGGATCCCTATCGTCCTTAAACAACTAATATCCTTTAAATATTTTTCGCTTGGAAGGCATGAGGATTAATTAAAAAGTTTTACCCATAAAATGGTAGCTATACTCTACTGTTATTTGTTATCAATAACCATTACAATTTCAAAAAGAACATAAAAAAAAATAAGTTAATTCCTACTTAAGTCAGCAAAAATTTTTTTAATTTAGTTACTTTTTATTAAATAGCTACAATTACTATAAATACGTATATACGTATGACAGAATCACAATATTAAGTTACAAAATAGAAAGTGATTTTCCTTCCCATTTTCCTTTCTTTATAGGGTGTTGGAGTGTTTATTTTTTGTTTGTGTGTGTGTGTGTTACTAGTAAAAAAGAAATCTCACTCTTAGAACTTAGGCCATCTCAGGTGGGATTCGAACCCATGACTTTTGGATTAGAAGTTGACACAAGACAAGGACACAACGAACGATTTTCCTCTCTATATGCTGTTGGACTATTATTTTTGTTTGTTACTACTTATTCATTAATTAAATTTAATGAACGAATTAATATTTGAAAAAAACAGTATTAACATCAGGTGTCATCCACTATAAGTTTGAAAAAATGTATTTGAACGTGAATGGATGAATAGATTGAAAATTTGAACAAGATATATAAATAAATATGTATAGGAAGAAAATGAACTAATAGTAGGAATTCAAAAATAGTTATTCGTACCAGCACGACATTGATAGGAAAATTGATTGCTTGATTGATAAAATTTCTCGCTAAATTCTTAAATAATTGATTTTTTAGTGTAACGGGTCACAATCCACAGGTTGAGTTCACCGGAAAAGAAGCATAATCGCTAACTCGTAGTTAATGTTACATCTATCGAGTCGTGGGTGAGACCCTTCGTGCAAAGGAGCTGATGGATGTTGAGACTAGAGTGGGGTGAAATTTTGAAGATAAAGTTGTTGTCACTTGACGGAGGTTTAAACTTACGAGGTCTGTCACCAATAACCCTTACGTTAGAGTGTGATGTTGATACAAAGAAATCCATTTGCCTGTGCCAATGCGATTGAAAGGTCTTTTTAGACTTAAGAAATATGTTTCACTATTTTGAACGACAGTCAGGATGTACGCAATTATTTTGTAGAAATTATCTCAATACAGGGTGACCGGGCTTAAAGTATCCAAAACTTACGGCTTATTATTGCGGAACTACCCATCATAAACTGTTCATCCTTGGATTGGAAACCCCTCCGAGATTTTTTGGCTCTAGTTCGATATGCCACACGTGCGCTCATTATTCGGCAATCGCAGACGATAAACTTGATACACTGACTTCATTAGTAAAGATGTGTTCGCTGTAGCAAAAGATGCAATGCGTACTTTGGTTAGCGGAATTTAAATCAGTTACGCGTGTACAGTGCCGTGTTCGAACAAAATGGAATGTCGTTGATGGCTTGCATAATAGGCTTATCAGGACTCCTACAAAATGAATCATGCACACGATCAACAGTGTCTTCTATTCACGAAAAAGTACGGATACTTGACGGTTTGAGATACCAAATTTCCCGTCTCCTTTAAAGTTCTTTCCCATTGGTGGGTGAATTTTGATGCCGTAGGTTCGACATTCCATTCTGTTCGAACACGTCACTGTAGACGCATGGCTGATTTAAATTCCGTTAGCCAAAGTACGCGCTATACCTTTTGTTGTGTGTGTGTGACGTCCATATCTTTACTAATGAAGTCCGTGTAACAAGTTTACCGCGTTTTTGCATACCAAATAATGCACGCGCGGCAGACCGGACTAGATCTAATAAATCTCAAAACTTTTAAGCCCAGACAACCTTTATATCCACATAGATATATAGAGGAGACCATTCAAACAGCGTGAGGTGGCCGTGGTAGCCTAGTGGTCAAGATAACGGACTCGGGGCCAACGTGTCATAAGTTCGAGCCTAGTTCCACTGAAGACCTGCCGAGTAGAGAAGCGATACACGTAAATCTGTCGAGAGCTCAAACGTCCTCCCGTTGGTGTGGTATGGTAGTTAGGAGAGGGGGTGTTAGCTCTGGTGTCATCCTCATCACATGGCCATGGTTCACAATTACGAGGTCCTTCGCAAAAAGCCCTCTAGTATAGCTGAACAAACAGGTTTTATAGAAATCGACTTTTTTTTATATATAAGGAGGTTATAAGGAGGGCTAAGATAAAAAAAAAATTCCCTTTTTGGAGTCTTAAACCTAATGACTTGAAATTTAGTAAGCATGTTTCTTTTGTTGAATGCAGTTCCACTAAGAACGTATTTTACGATAATTTACTCATCGACTCCCAAAAGGGATTACGGGGTCGTAAAAGTAAGTAAGTTTCATAAATTCATGTCCTTTTTAAATTAAAAGCCGAGAAAATATAAAAACTTTTTTCAATTCATATCATATATATATCTCAATAACTTAGAAACGTTATGTATATTGTAACGTAGATCGGGATTCGATGATTTTATGCTATCAGTCTCAAAGAGCAAGACAGTTAGTTCTTCTGGAGCGATGATAATTTATTGTCAAAAAACAATCCTTAGAAATACGGGATACAACAGTAAAATTCGTAAAATAAATCCTGGAAGGTCTTCACACCTTCTACAGCACTCAGACACAACTATCAACTCAGTTTCGGCAAACAACTCTCTATTTATAGTCTGCGCGGAATTTTCTCAAAAAATCTGATTACGTCATAGATTGTGATACTTGTAGATTTCTCAAGTAATTTCCAGAAGCATCCATTCGGTCGTCAAGTCGCCAAAATGGTAGCCAAAAATGATGGCTCTATAGGCAACATTTCGCGATGTTTCCATTGAATCGCCATTATAATGTAAGGAACGACATTGCTTACGAATATTACAATTTTAACGTAAAATAAATACAACAGAGAGTATTGAATATCTAGATATAAGCTATTTACACTATTTTCAGCATTTATTTCACAAAATTCGTTACAATATTCATCTATCATAAAATATTCAGTGAGCGAAGGGGTAACGGGTAGTTTTATTAACATCTTTTCCAAAAAAACTTATTTGTAAACTAGATATTACCCTACACTTCCGAGAACTAGATATTTGTATTAATATAAAAAAATAAATGAAAAAGATGAAAAGCTTAACTATAAATAGATCGAAAGAAAGAAAGCGTATAAGATTTTTTTTTTTTAATTCCTACTATTAGTTTATACTCTCCCTATCTATCTATATATCTTGTTCAAATTTTCAATCGTTAATAAAATACTTTTTATTTATCCACAAAAGTTTAAAAACATTTTTTTTAAACTTGTAGATGACACTTGATGTTATAACAGTTTTTTTTTCAAATAATAATTCATTAATTGAATTTAATTAATGATTAAATCGTACCAAAAAAATAATAGTCCAACCCGATGTATAAAAAGAAAAACCGCTCGCTGTGTCCCTGTAGAGGAATGGATAGCGCGGTGGACTCATAACCCTAAAGGTAGTGGGTTCGAATCCCACCTGGGATGACATGATTTTTGAGAATGTGTAAAAATTTAATTAATGAATAAATAGTAACACAAAAGTAATAGTTCAACACCATATATAGAAAGGAAAATCGCTTTCTATTTCGCCACTTAATATTGTTACTCTGTCCTATGTATATACATATTTATATTAATTGTAATTATTTAATAAAAAAAGTAATTAAAATAAAAATTTTCTGTTGGCCAAAAAAGGAATTTAATTAATTTTTTTTTAATATTACTTGTTTATAATACAATACAGATTTTCATCATGTTGAATAAAATCGCAAATAAATATTTCTTTAAGAAAAAATCGAAATCTGTTGATGTGTATATTGGGGAATAATGAAAATATATCCAAAACATTGTTTTAAATTCCTTATAGAAAGAAAAATAAAACATTCTCTTTAAGAAGATCAAGGGCAAAATGGCGCAAAATTCATGCACAATGATTTACAAAAATAAAAGATGGTTCTTTCAAACCAAAGAAAGAAAAGTTAAAAAGCTCAATCTTGACTGTTTTATTTGAAAAAAAAAATATTTAAATGAAAGAGCCAATAATATTTTAATATTCATTAAGGTAATTGCTTAAAAGCATTTTGTCGATTTTTTATTTTTTAGATATATTTAGTGATAGTGAAAAAATATTGAATATAATTTAATTTCCTTTTTTTTTTTTTTATCGAATTAGAATCCTGACATCTCAACAATAAATGACATTTAAGAATAAATTTTAAATTTCTAACTAAAATCGAGCCACATAAGAATTTCAAAAATGTCACCTGATCGAAGCGAAACCTTTGACCCTTGGAATTTCTTATTCGAATTATATTCAACAGCCTCGAACTAAGACGTCATTTCTATAAGGGATTTCCTTGCTTTAATAAGATCATTTGTAAAATTATCAGCTGTGTTTCACACACACAGTGAATAAATTCGCTCAATTGTGTAATAATAGAATTCGCGCTTGCTAAAATTCAAGCTGAAATGCAGCCAGAACGACTGAAAGGACGTGCGATGAAAGTGAAGGTCGCGAGACGTGCTGCAGATTTCTTATTAGAGTTCGAGGACTTGTCTAGGAAACTTTTCCTCGACAACGAACCACAACACGTAACCTAAAAATGTAAGACCAGCTGTGTTTTGGTTTCTTTATTCACCTGACTGCAAATAATTATCATAAGAAATCTCACCCATGGTTAAAAACACAGAACGAAAAGTGCAATGAATGTAAAAAAAAAATTGGTTAAGAACACAGAATGAAAAGTGCAAAGAATGTAAAAGAGAAAATTGGTTAAGAACACAAAACGAAAGTTGCACAAAGAATGTAAAAGAAAATTATGTCGTTGTGGATTTATAAATTGCCTTTTATAAATAATCCATTAAAAATATAAAAATTTATTGTATTATCTTTCTATATTTTAGCCAGATAAAATATAAAATTTACAAAATATAATATGTTATTATTGTAAGCGCTATAATTACGTCAAAAATTCATATTATTAATGTAAAAATGAATTGTTGATAAGGGAAAAAAGAACATACTTGTAAGTATATATAGTGGATACTGAATACCACCATTTGAAATGGCTCTCCTACTTAGGAGGGGGGAGGCTTCCCGTTTCTGCAAAGACGTATATGCCAAAATGCAGTCCATTTGAATATATATATATATAGTAAAAAATTAAATAATTTTGAAGTATTAAGAAAAATAAATACTATTTCAAAGAATTAAAGGTGTTTAATAGATAAAATACAGTCGAACCCCGATTTAACGAACCCTTATTTAGCGAAATTCTCGATTTAACGAATGTTTTCCCCGATTAAAATGAATTAAATAGGGGTAAAAACCCCTATTTACCGAGTAATATACCACGAATTATTTCACCAATGAAAAAGATTTTTTTAATAGTTTGGATTGAAAAAAAAATGGATTGCTTTTCGAATGTCACCCTTTGCCCGAATCAGAAACATTTTTCTTGTAAGCAGCAAATTTCAACAGAGAAGGGTGTAACCCATTATTAGACTTTACAAATGTTGATGAGTCGTGATTGTAACCTTCCGCGTGAGTTTTGAATAGGACATGAGAAATTCATTTATCTCATCCCACTCCACAAAGAGCGATTACCATTTGCTTTCTATCTTGAGAGAAGTGGGGTTTATTATTCGTATATTTTTACAGAAAAATTTGTGAAGCATGGCAGATTGTCGGAAACGATTTTTAGGCAAACTCCTATCAAACCAGCTACATCTTCTAATGATTTCCATTGTTTGAAAGCCGTGAAAGCAAACCTCACGCAGTGGAATGTAGCATTTTCTTCTCTGCATAAAGTTGCAAGAGAAATCTTTCGTGTCAGGAATCAAAAAGATTGTCAAACATCAATTAGTCACTATTATATAATTTCCAATTAACTTGTGTATAATAAATCACTAATTTAGCTGCTGAATAAAAAAAAAGTGTGTAATTTGTAACTGAACTCAGTGGTGTAACAGCCCATGAGGACCAAGGCCTACTCTGCTCATCTCAGTATACGTACCTAAAGAGTTGGGATGCATGAACAGATGTTTCGGTCAAGTGGTCAGTCTGACGCGAAAACCCCCAGTGTTCAGTTCCCAAGCAAGCTTGATACTCATTTATCGATCCACTGAAGTGATGAAAGGCTGAGTCGACCTTCCCCACCTCGGACCTGTAGTGGGGAAGCGCAATACACTACCACTAAGCTACTGGGCTTCGACAAACTCATTAACAGAAGCATATTTAAAGCTAAGTTAGATTCTTTTACTTCCAATTATTCCAAATATTTTAATCTGGTATGCAACCTCCACAAATATGCGATTATTTCTGCAACACGATATGTCTCTTATGGATTGTAATTGTAATAAGGGAATATTTAAATATAAAGAAAAAATTTCCTTACTTATTCTGAGAGAATGTATATTGACGTCGTACTATAAAGCAATACGAGGGCTATTGGCAACGGACCTCATAATTTTTTGAACCACGGTCAAGTGACGAGGACAATACCCGAGACAGCACCCCCTTTTCAAGCATCCACATCACCCTAAGCTTCGACGGATTTAACGTGCATCAGTCATTCTGCACAGCGGGTCTTCCATGGCACTGGGCTTGAACTCATGACACGCCGGCTGCGAGCGGTATCTTTATAAGTCAGTAACAACCTCCGGACATGGGTGATCACTTTTGTCTAGAGGTTATGTTACTTGACTACGGATCCGAGCTTCGCGAGTTCTATCCTCCGGATAAGAACCACCACCATTGTTCTTTCCTGGAATTTACGATTGAAAAGACGATTCACTCGACAGAGTTGTCAAATATCTATTTCTTTTTTCTCCTCTCTTTCTTTTTACTTTGTTTCTCACTAAAGAGATGATGAAGATCTGGTGATTGTCAGAAAAAAACAACTGCCTCCTATTACACGTCATTTTTTCCCCTTCGTCACAATTCTGGTATTGTTAACTCATGACGTTGATTGTTATATCCGCTTACCACGCATTTAAAGGAGGAACGTTTATTCACAAGGAATTTTACTTGTTTTATTTAAACTCCACCCAAAAATAATTCTCTTTTTATTATGAGTTTTCTTATCTTTTTCGTTGACAGAGAGAGGAACCGTTGATACCTCGTGGTTCCAACAAAACACGACCGCAGTATCAGAGGGTCATGGCGGCGATCTCATGAACGATGATGTTTCGATCCAGCCGTGATTTCGAGTCTTAATCTGCGCGATTAAAATCTTCACTCAAAAAACTCATCTATTTATTTATGTGTCTACAGGTAGAGGACAAAATAATAGGAACACCAGTGAAAATTTTTTATTAGTATGGGCTTTTGTGGGCTTGAGTGACTGAATATTAAAGTCGCACTGTTCAGCTACACAAATGCTTTTGGCGACAGACCTCGTAATTTAGAACCATGGTCAAGTGACGAGGACGACACCCGAGTTGCCCCCCTCTCCTAACTACCACACCACACCAACGGGAGGACGTTTGAGCTCTTGACAATAAGCTAACGTGCATCGCTTCCCTACATGGCGGATACTCATGACACGCCCGCCATGATCTTGACCACTTGGCTACCGCGGCCACTCCTTTGGCCTGGATGATTGCTAGCTTTCAACGTGGGATTGAAAAGTAAATGTCTTGAGCAGAGTTCATCGGAATTCACACCCATTCCTCGAGTTCAAATAGTGTGCTTGTGGAGGAGGAAACGGATCATGGACTTTGTTCTCTAAAAAAAACTCACTAACATTTAATGATGTTCAAATCAGGTGACTGGAGACACCACTTCATCATCAGACTCGTGTAACCCTATTTGAACAGAGCAGCACGTGAGAACAAAAGACGTCCTCCCGGAAAGAGAATCTGAAGCATGCGATGAAATTATTCTGAGAGAATGCTTCGATAAGGTCGCCAGTGATCATTCCCCTTAAGGCAACGAGAGACCCCAATCCATATTGAGCTCCACATCATCACAGAACCTCCTCCATGTTTCGTAGTTTGAATATAAGGTGCTTCTATACCGGCGTTCGTCAGAGGAACACACGTCCGGTATAATATAAATGAGGATTCATCAGACTTGTTCCCATTGCAGTTGTTAGGCACCACTGTAGTGTCTTCATAGCCTCCCTTCGGGAAGGACCCTGCCACCTCCAAGTTTAGGCATGGACTGGAGGGGAGGGAAATATTCTCCAGCACCTGTGGTTTCTGCTGCGACCACCCACAAGACTTTCGGACCCACTGATTTAACGAGCACGTGCGTACTCGGAAGGTATTTGGTGGCATCGAACCCAGGCCCTCCAGTTTGCAGTCCGAACCACTAGGCTACCCACAGCCCCGTCGTGACGCAAGGTGGTCATTTATTGGACGCGATATAGAAGGACATCTTATTTTTATATATAAATGAGTGTTCCTATTATTTTGTGAAGTTATCTTCTCACGAAGCGCTGAGCGCAGAAACGGACTGAAGGTACCAAAAGACGGGAAATGATCCGAGAAATTCCTATTGACCATTTAAATTCTGAAATTTAGTTAATTAGTTAAGTTATATAAAAAAAATTAAATCGCCCTAATCCCTGAGTCAATCTACATTCTTGAGTAAGAAACACTCACTGGGCACACAGTTCGTTATTTTCTTCCAGATATTTTACGACACGCTCCCTCAAATTCCAAAATCTCATGAGTGCATTTCCTTTTCAAAGCCAGTGCACAAAACCATGAAGGGATATTTCCTACATTAAAAATTTTCTATGTGTTTTTTATCTCAGACAACCGTATTTCAATAAAACAGTTTAAAAAAATGTTATTTATTATCATTTCAAATGCTTTAATTTTTCAATTAGCCTTCGCGTGCCATTTTTACAATTCAACCGTGCCACATTGTGGCTCGTGTGCCACCCCTGTTTTAAGGTATCCGACTACGTTCGGGGAACCATGATTTTAAAAAAGTGCATAAGTGTATAATTTTTATGATATTTAGTGTCACTTAGATTAGAATACATGTATAAAATGGTTTTAAGGACATTATGACAAAAAAAAAAATTATTTAAATACAATATTTTGGCAAAAAATTAATTTAGAATAACCTTTTTTCCAAATGTTCTCCTTTTGTAAAAAATGCTTCTATTGTATTAATATTTTGCCTGTATATAGCTCAGACCTCTGTACAGAGGCTCAACTATGATTTTTGAAAAATTCACATTATTTTCAGAGTTACAACCATTTGAAATAATTATCGGCGTATTTTCTTAAAATTTCTCCCTTCTGTTTTCGTAAAACATGGATAAACCGACTTCCAAGTTATGCGTTTCAAAAATTCTAGTTGAGCCTCTGTACAGAGATCTGAGCTATATGCAGGCAAAATATTAATACAATAGAAGCATTTTTTACAAAAGGAGAACATTTGGAAAAAAAAGGGTATTCTAAATTAATTTTTTGCCAAAATATTGTATTTAAATAATTTTTTTTGTCAAAATGTCCTTATATATAACAATTTTATACATGTATTCTAATCTAAGTGACACTAAATATCATGAAAATTATCCATTTATGCGCTTTTTTAAAGTCGTAGTCGGGGATACCTTAAGGCATCTGAGCCCGGGCCTCATCTCGTTCTCGACTCAGCCTTAGTAAGATCATGATTCAAACGGTCAAATGTTTTATCCGGTAATGTGCTGGACGATATACGAACTGACCACTTGTGATGACTATGTATGGGTCTAGGTCTACCTGTCAAAAGGCGGCGTCGGTTTGTGCTATTGTATGTCGTGCACATCTATTTGTTTCGGTTTACTGTCTTTACTAGTATTTGACAACGTATGCTATATGTACTATCTATTTTTAAGGGTAGGGCCTACATTTGTGTAAGGGCTCAGGGCCATCTTCTGCGTAGGGGCCCAGGGCCTTGATACGTCCCTGCGTATAGAGGCCTTTTGTAGAACCACCACCAGTTTTCAATATTTTCTGGCAGTCAGTCAGTTTACACTTAGCTGTTTGCCCGTTTTAACAACTTAAAAAATGTTACCAAATATCAGAAGTACTTTTAGCTAAATAGTCCTTGTAAGCCATGGGAATTTCTAAATAAAAAAAAAATTAAATCCGTGATATAAAATACCAGATTTATGCTAATAGTTTATTGGTGTGAGGTTTATAAGAAAAAAATATTTTGATCCAAAAATTTAAATTTAAAATAATTTCAGACGGTTGTGCTAAAATATGATTTTTTTAAAAAAATCAGATAAAAATTATTAATCTCACTAGTTTTATCATTTTTCCAATTTTTGAATATATTTCGGAATCCCGGGGCTGCAACCCCTAAAACGATATATTTCAAAACAAACAATTGAACATTCGAACGAATTACACCATGAACAAATATGATGGTAAAGTATCAATCAACAGAAACTAAATCGCAATAGCTCTGTATCTCAGCACATGTTAAACTGTCTTATTGTTAGATAATATTAGATTCAACTTAATGAGTTGAACCTTTATCAAAGGAAATATTTTATGTTATGCCAGGTTTTTTGTTTAGATAAGTATAAATATATGATTAGATATTTTGGACTATAAAGAGAAAAAGAATTTCATAAATAGTCAATTTATTGATTATTTACAACTATTAATTATTATAGTTTATTTCTTCTTACTATATTTTCTTGTTTTAATTTGGATTTACTACCTAAAATATTTATAACTACATAAAATAATAATTTACTAATTAAACGTGATTTTATTTTGTTTCCAAATAGAAAATAGTTCTTACCCTTTGTCCGTCTATTTCTACTCAAAGCAGAGAGCTAGTTTAACCAAACACTTAAATGTGTCGTGAATGATAATAAGGAAACGCCGGTGTCACGGCGATGTTTTGTACTTATCACGCTCATTTGGCGTTTTTCATTCTCGCTTATCGTAACGTCACTTTTGATTAAACTTTGTAATACTACATGACTTGTTATCGCTTTCTAACAGATACAGACCTCTTACACTAATGGATGGGCTGTCCCATCCAATAGTGTAAGAGGGTCAGAAGGAAGATTAGCCACACACACATAGTCAATACAAACTTTAATTATTAATGATTCTCAACAACGATACAAATCCAACAACCCACTAATTGATAAATATGGGAGCAACAACGAGGTAGACGAGATAAATGGAGATATAATAATAAATCGGATCACTTACACTTAGCACGTCCAGGCAATACATCTTTTTATAATTGAAGATAATTTCTAAAGTAATCTAATTCAAACCGACCAAATCGTCAATTTTAGTCTTAATCAAATAATCTACCAAGCGCTCTCACCTAGCTTTACGTTAATCATTACTCTTTCTATCGTATTAGCTTCTTTTACCTCTCTCTTTCTTTCAGCTTGAAAGTTAATCTTTTAAATACAAGCCTTAATTTGAATAATCACGTCTTCTTGGAGGAAAGTTTTCAATCGAATATATATTTATAATATTTATATATAAAGACCCATTATTCCCCAAGAGGATTAGTTGACAGAAAGAGAATAGACCCATTACACAATACAGCGGTTCCGACAGACTACTATGTATTTTCATGCATTTTTTCTCTTAACACGAAACGAAAATCGTTTAACACGAAAAGATTTTCCTTTTAGGAACGAACAAAATACTGAAAACACCAGCCGCGCATGAGAGATTTAAGAGGGGCTTAAAATGAAAGAGAGGTGGTTTCACATGTTTCATAGAAAGGAGGCTAACTTGGTTTTGAAATACCCTCAGAATATATATATATATATATAAATAATAACCCTGTGACACGAACCAATTTTGTTTATCTAACCTTCTTTCCCCCTCCACCCCTACAAATGCCACACAAAAACATCTCATTTTTCATCAGTCTGCTTTGGAATTCGGTTACGAGTAAATCGAAATGTGATTAAAAATCAATGAGTTTAGTTTGCCAATGGTGAAAAAAATATTAAAATGAACATCTAACAAATTTTTTTTTTTTTTTTTTTTTTTTGATAGTTTGATGCTAAAAAAGACAATCCAAAGAAAGATATCACAGATTATTTTCCCAAACCTCAATAAATGTTTTGTTTTTCAAACTTGAAAATTGTGTATTAAATTTCATTAAGCTCTTGTGAATGTCTTTATTTCTCTGATTTTTATTAAATACATGCTGATACACATATCTATGTTCATAAAATGTAATTTAATAAACTTCATTTTGTTAGTATATCATGTTCTTTTTTTACAATATCTTTTAATACGAAAAAATATTTCAGTTCCATCAGTTTTGAAAATAGATCAGTATAAAGGATTATTATTATTTTTTTTCTTTCTAATTCCTTGCAGTAGTTAAAATTTTTGAGCCTAAAAGTAGATTTAAACGGAAACTTTGATTAATATTAATAAATTTGAAAACTTCAAAAAAAAAAAGATTAATTTTTATTTTTTTTAATCAATTTTTTATGATTGGTTTTTGATGGATATTTGAACCCGAAAATGGTATTTATTTTAAAAAATAATTTTTTAAAAAATTTAACATATATCATTTATTTTATTAAAATGTCCCCCCCCCTTTTTTTTTTTCGAATTTAGATTTTATGACGATTTGTTTAAAATTCATTAACATATTAATAAATTATAGCGACTGTACATATGAAAATTTTACATGGGTGAAAACGAACAATCAAAAGTTAAAGAAAAATACTTTTTACATTAAAAAATTTATACTATTTATTTAATAATTTTTCCCTTTCTGCCTGAAAAATTTTTTTGTGTTTTTTAAGATAATTTTCTTGCTATAAAAAAAATATAATATGAATAAAAATTGCAAGGAAAAAAAGAGGAAGAAAATCAGGATCAAAATCAAAGTTAATGATCACATCAAAATTATATTAAAGAATTAACAGGAAATATTGTTTAAATTCGAATTTTAAAGAAAGTATTAAGAAATGATAAAAAGATAAAGACAAGGGAAAAATTTGTAGGATCAAATTTAAAGAATAGAAAATAAGTCTTGTCAGAAGTGGGATTCGAACCCACGCCCACATTCGTGGACCAGAACACTCAAACCACTGCATCAGGGTAAGGAAACCTTGAGTCTGGCGCCTTAGACCGCTCGGCCATCCTGACACAGTTAGGTAAAAGGAATTATGATTCATACCCTAACCTCGTTTTAAATGTAAATTTCATGTTTAATATTCTTAAAGTATAAAGTAATTTATACAGTGAATTTACACTTGAAGATTCCTTTGAAAGTAATTAAATTGATCAGATCTTTTACTTAAAAAAAAAAACTTATCACCTAAACAAACGGTGAATTGCAATCGTATTTTTATAAGTGAAATCTAAAACAGTAGTGCCATCTATAGTTCAATTAGTGAAATATTTTAATATTTAAGATTCAAAAAATCACACTTCGTAATCCTCAATACGTTATAATCCAATATACGAAATTAATTATGCGATATGAAATCTGAAACTAAATCTTGTATTTTATCGAATAAAAATATACAAATGATAAGTCAAAAATTTATAACGTCTTGCATCATCCATTGCAAGTATTTTACAAAAATTATATATATATATTAACTCTTATGCCTTGATAAAATAATTTCATCGCTACCTTTACGCATTTCTCAATTCAGATATTTCAACATAGACGATTAGAAGTTTTTTATTCATTTTATTACTTTATCTACGCCCACAAATTATTTCCTCCATAGGTCGAAAATAATTCAAATTCGCCAGCAAGATTTGCATTAAAATCAACTAATGATTTTACTTAGGTTTCTGGGAAATTCAATTTAGGCTACTTTTATTTTAGAAAAAAATTAGGATTCCGCGAAAATAAAATTAAAACCAATGAAACAGTGAATAACATCCGATTAAAAAAAAAAATAGGTATTTAATTTCGCGAGCCTTCTGCCTCCACGATTGCTAGCAGTTATATCAACCTTTTTGTTTGATTAGGTTCCTGCCAATCGCGACATTTCCGTTCATGTCCATTGATCCTAATGATTTTACAGTCCTCACCACATGACAGTGTCAAAGGTCTTAACAAAAAACAAAAGAAAAAAATAATAAAACAAAAAAGAAACATCGATTTACAAAGTAGAAGAATGACATTATACTTATAGCATAGGTATTTCTTTATGTGGTTTGCATAATTATTATAAGTTTTCGTAAACTCTGCGAATTGAATAAACTTTTTTGTTAAATTCTACGTATCGCGTAACAGCTATTTGACATTTACACATCCAGATACAAATTATTTACACTATTTTAAGCGTTTACTACACAAAATTTGTAACAATGTGTTACTTTTGCTGAGCAGGTGTTTTCAAAATTCAACCAACAAGAGAGTTACGAGGCATTATAAATAATAATAAAAAAAATCTTTTTAATCAGCCATTATATCTAGACTTAAGATTTAGCAAACATGGTTTTTTGTTCAGCTGAGATATGCAAAAAGATTTTTTTGTTGTTGTTTAATTTACAATTCACGTAAAATTAACTCGTTAAACTTCTTTATCCTTCAGTCTGTATTGTTTAATTTCTCAATTCCCCCGAGCGAAGAACGGGTCTACCAGCTAGTATAAAAATAAATTTAATGAGATCCTTGTGCCTGATGTTTGTTGCAAAGAGATTTTATTTCTGGTTCTAATTTAGTTACATTCTCAAGTCCCCTCGTTTTGTTATATCCAGCTATTTCTTCTTTTTAGCAGCAGATCATTTACGGCACTAAATCCACGTTCAGTCAGTGGCGTAACTTAAACCCCCGCTTCGCTAAGGGTGCCAAGTCCCCCTTAGGGCTCAAAACCCGACTTAGTAGGGAGGCCTTAATATTCTACCCGTTACACCACTGCATTCAGTTAAATTTGAAGATGGAAATCATAATGGGTTCTCTTGCACATTCAATTTCGGTTTCTACACAAAGCCATGCTGTCATTCCTTTTATATTAAATAACGATTTAATTGACGCATCTTTTTGCATTTCTCTCTGAGAGTTATTTCTTGATACCGACAATCTGAAATATCAAATAATATAGGCTGCATCATCCAAGTTGGGAAATTATTTTTTTTGTAAGTCAGAAAATCTTTCTTTGAAATCATCTCACAAAATTTTTAGATGATTGACAATAGCATTTTAGCTGTATCAATTACTTCACATTTTTGGAGTCAATAAAACCTTTCAAAATTTTGTCTGTAATTAGCTATATTATTAACAAATGGATCATTTGCATTTTTTTAATTGCCCCCCTTAAGAATCAAATTACCCCTTAGCGTGTGGGGGGAGGAAGGATAGAACACACTTTGAGAAACACTGACCTAAAGCCTCTGTCAACCAGTGAGGAAAAAAAAAATCTGCAGATAAATCCATAAAGTACAGGAACTTTTGAGCATAGCAAAATATTTTTTCCAAATTCAAAAAGGGATAAGTTTTTGTTGCTCAAAATCTCACCCAATCAGCACCGAAAACAATTTCATTACCCCTTTTATTAAAAAAAATGTACCAATGCTGCTTAAGATATTTATTAAAAATAACCAAAAGACGTATCCTACAAAAGGAATTACACATTGATAGTTTCTTCATAAAAGATCTTAAATAAAAAAGTAGCTTAGGCAGTGAGTGTTTTAAAACACAGACAGCTAAAAAAAATAAATCCCCTTTTAATACTGTCTCTATTTTTATGAAAATATTCCAAGTCTAATGGAAAGAAAGTGAAATAAAGCTCTTCTAAATTTTAAGCTAATTTAATTAATTCATATATATTAAAAGTATCTTAAAGCTTCAGCAAAAAACTTTAAAAATATGAAACGGACAGAAAGAGAATATGTATTAACATCTTGGTAGTTTAACTTTAAAAAAAAACAATTCTTTTAACATCAAGAACTTAATTGCTAATTTTTATTCACTTTTCATAAATAGATGTAATTTTCATTTATTTCTGTATGATACAAATTCTTAATTTTGAGAAATATAAAGAAAACTTGAAATTTTTTTCTCTATTATGATTGAAACTATTATACAGTTAGATTTTCCACAATTAATTGAATCGCATTTTTCTGAAAATTTTTTGAAATGAGTTCAAGAAATTAACCAGACATGTGTTTAGTATTAGGTTGTCAACTAAGAAATGGAGCAAATATCATGTTATTTATTTCAATTATACATAAACTTATTTCCTCTTTTTAATGCATATTTCAGTTTGAAATAAAAAATTAACATATCTTAAAATCTTACGTTTTTATTGGGAAAAAAATCGAATTCAATTATGTGCATTTTTTGCATCATATCACATACTTGACAACTTAATATATAAATATATTGGTAATAATTTTTTTAAAATACAATTAAATTTAAATACAAATGTAGCTATTGTATGGGAATAAATACATAATGCAGGAAAAGAAAAAAAAGAGAGGTACTTAACTTTTGGAACAAAAATTAAATAAAAGTAATAATTTATACAGTAATAAGTAATTACTGAACAGATATATATTATCTAACCAGATATTTTTAATTCATGAGTATATGAGTCTGGCTCAAAATAATCCCTATCAGAGCTTAGATATTACTTAATTTTGATCAGAGAATAGATAAAACCTTTATTCCATAAATTCTATGTTCTACAAAATGATCTATTTCCATTCTGATAGCTTTTTCGTATGCACACAGCATAATAGTTAAATTAAATGAGTCACAAACATGAACAATTCTGGAATCTTTATTATGAAACATTACAAACAAAATGTATAAACAGCATGAGAAAATATGTGCAAAATAAGTCAGCTTATCTGAAAAAATAGATATACAATAAAATGCCCGATTATTCCAGAGGGCACAACATCACATCATTCATTGGCTAAACTATTCCCACATAGTAACTATCAGCAGGAGTTCTGACATTTCATTTAAAATACATATTAATAGAAGAAAAGACATATACCATTAAAAAGTGAAACCTTTCACAAATAAATCTGCCATATATAAACAAATGTGTTTGGTCCCCTTTTCAATGTAAACTTTTGATTAACTGTTGAAGACCTAAGAACAAAATTTTCAAATAGTTTAGTGCAGAATCAGTATATTAAAAATATATTATTTTGAAAGATAATTTTTTAGATAAAAAGGTGAGATTATATTTTGATATATATAATGAATGATTTTTTTTAGTAATCAAATGATTGTGATAAGTAACTTTTGAAATATTAGGGAGGGGGTAGCTAATAAACTAGAATCACAAAATGAGTAATTTCAAGATAAATTTCTAAATGATTATACTTACAATATACACAGAGAGGAATAAATTTTATAAGAGATTAACATAACCTTACAGCAATTTTCTTCATCTATACATTACCAAGCTAAAAATTGAATAGAGTACAAATTAAAATTTACACAAGCATAAATAATAATAAAAAAAATTATAAATTTAATAAATACAGTAAGCAATTTTCTCTTTATATGAAACATTAAAATTAAACTTTCTGAAAAAAATTGGGTGTCTTTTCAATAAAAATGTTTATCAAATCAATTTGCATTTCAGCATGGAATGAATATTTAAATAGTGACTCATATTATTTTATTTCAATGTACAGCAATAAAAATCTTAAAAGAATGCTGAATTATAACATTAAATATTTGCTAAACGTAATTTTTTTTTTGAAGAAAAATTGTCTACAAAAATAGATTGATTTCAGACTGTAAAATTTTGTTCAAATTCAATAACACAGAATTTAGTAAAAGACACTATGAAACAGAACCTCAATGTGCTCATATTTATGTTGGTATTTTTAGCTCAGCAAAAAACAGATGCATAAATGAAATATAATCTTTATTAGGAAGAAGTCCTTCCCATGATCTATTTTTCAGATTCTTTACTTTCTTCTTTACTTGGGGAATTTTGATTTTCTTCTTTTACAGTGAGGTTTGAAAGTTTATCAGATACTTCTTCTGTACTTTTAGAGGCAGTATCTTTAGTCGGGGTGGTGTTAGCTTCAGAACTGTCATCAGAATCAGAACTTGAACCTTCTGACTCATTATCTTCAGCTAAGGGATAGGAAGGAAAAAGGTAATATAAAAAAACTTGTTTTTCTTCTCTTTTCATGAAACTTCTCACAACAAATGTTAATAAAGTGCAGCTTTTTTCTCATTATTATTATAAAAGTCTATTTGAAATAATAAACAGAGATGAGCAAAGAAAATGATATTTTCAGACAGAAATAGAAAAGTACAGTTCAATTTTACTTCCAGTAAATAATTTCAATATAATATTAATTATGGATGTACATGTATTTATAAATGAAAATATAATTAAATGTTGGGAGGGTTAAAAAACAAAGTTCACGTAATTAATAAACTAAACTCAATGGCGCAACAGCACATGAGGGCCAAGGACTACTGTTCCCTGTCTCAGTATATGAGGCCATTGGACTCTGAGGTGCATGTACAGATGTCTTGATCAGGAGGTCAGTCTGAAACGAAACCTCCAGTATTTAGTCCCGAAGCAAGCTTGGTACTTACTTATCAACCCACCAAAGGGAGTCGACCTACCCGAGAAGAGAACCCTGGACCTGTGGCATGGAAGTGCGATACGCTACTACTGGGCCAATTATGCAATTAATTACTAATAGAAATTTTAAGTAACATTAAATTTCTTTTAAGAATAGGAAAAACACGTACCAATGGATCATGTGGTCTTTTTTTGAAGTGATTTACATTGCTATATAGAGTAAAGTAACAATTACTTAACAAATGATCCCAACTTAATTCATTTCAAGTCAATTTAAAGTCAGAAAAATGCATTCATTTTATATCAGCTTTCAATAGACATCTTATTAAAGTTTAGAAACTAAAACCTACCATATTTAACTCTGACATATTTCCCAGAATGATATGAACCCATCATATGCAAAATAAAAAGAGAATGCAAAATAAATCTGATGGTAATTTATATTGAACTTCTATGAATAAATACTTTTCAAGTCAATTATATATTGTTGCTAAATAACATAAAGCATAAAGAACATTTTAACTTAAGAAAAACTTGCCATTATTTCATGAAAAGAATTCTACTATAGGTGAATTTCCTACACAAGGAGAGCAAAAAAATAAGACCGGAAAAGGCCAAAAATCGGTAAGAAATAATCCCCCTTCCCTAGAGCAGTGGTTCCCAAACTGTGTTCCGCAGAACCCTGGGGTTCTACGAGTCAGAATGAAAAATTTGAGAAGAAATAAATATGTATATGCAAAATGGATTCACGTTCTCTATCAAGTTTATATATAATTAAGAGTATCTATAGTTCATCCTACTCATTAAAACTGAAAATTTTATTTATATATAATAACTTTATCCTATATATATATACTTCCAACTAGATTGAGAATATTCTATTGTTTACTATCCTGAGTTCCATGAGATAATTTCTACTCGTAATTTAACAAAGTGCCTTGCAAAACTAAATAGTTTTCTAACGGAAAATTCACCCTTTTGTATTTGATGTTATAATCTAAATTTAACAAGAACAGCATCTAAATTTTAGGTTGAAAATTTTTCAAAACACACGGGTTTTCTCATACAGCTATAAACATTTTAATGCCATTCAGAGCACTATGTTTAAGTGAAAGATATTTCTCAACATTAGTGGCGACAAAAGTATAAAACAAATTAAACTCTAAATAAGTAATGCGATTGCATTTAATCTCAATAGACCTAGACTTCAACAGTTTGAAAAAAAGGGAGCATGTATTCCAGTTACTAAATAATGCATGGATAAGTGACGCTTGTAACACAAATTAATATTGAGTAAAATTATATTTAAAAAATTAGATTATGATTTTTTAATAATAAATGCAATACTTTTTTTAATCGACATTACACAAAGTGCCCATAACATGTTGATCTACTTTAAATATTATTTTGAGATACATTCTTTGAAGTATGTGTATGAAATGGGGTTCTACGAAAGCACCTTCAAGTTCTAGGGGTTCCATGAGACGAAAAAGTTTGGGAACCACTGCTCTAGAGGGACGGAGATAACCAATAATTATTATCAGTCAGCAAAATTTGTGGAGGTTCTAGTACTGTTGTGTAGAAAAATATGAATGAGATGGCCCTGCATGATACAACGCTGCTGTGTGACGCCATTATGTTCTAAATATAAATAGTGTGTAGCAGTCACAAGTGACTGCTTGGCAGTTCAGAAAAAATAAAACCTTACTTCAGCTTGCAAAATTTAGATTAGCTTTTGTCTTTCACAAGTGCCTTAGAGCTTTAAATTTTATACATAACTACAGAAATTAAGTTTCTGAGGGATTATTACCTTTTGTGATGGAAAACTTTAAGTATTTATTTCTAAACATATCAACAATAATATGAAATGCTTTTGCATGAAAAAGTATATGAATATCATTAAATTTTTGCAAATAGTTTTCAGGATTAATATAGAAAATAAACAAATTTTGATATACCTGTTTCATTTCGCTTCTTCAAAAACCTAGCTGCTATATCTCTTGCTTCATTAAATGCTTCCTTAAATTTTTGTGCATCTGAAAAAGAATAACAAATAAAAATCTTATCAGGAACTATTACTTAATTTCTTGTAACTAAATCTTAATTATATAACATACATACATAGATATTATTAAGTATTAAAAAAAAGTGTCATACAATAAAATAGTTTCCTATAGTTATATTTATGAATCATACTTACAAGTAAAATATATAAAATAAATCCTAAGCAGAAATTTTAATGATATTAGGCATATCAGTAAAAGTTTAAACATTTATCAATGAAAAATTTTTACTAAGCAACAACTTAAATATAACCAAAACAGCACTAAAGCAGGCATTTTAAATTTTAAGATTTCAGCATTCCTTTTACTTGAAGCATTCATAAGAATAATTAGATTAATAAAAATAAAATTGTGGTGTTGTAATCAAATATTGACAATTTATTGATTATGGAAATAATGATACCAAACATGACAAAATGCTAATTTCTGGCCTATACTGGTGGCTAATATCAAATTAATGAATCCCCGCCATATTTCAACAATTTTAATTTTTTATATTTAACCTTTTTGAAGTGAATTTCCACATCAGATATCACAGTTTATAATGACAGCTTAGAAAATCAGTCACCAACCTATGCTCCCTACAGCCACAAGTTCTAAACATATTTTAAATAAATAATTTTATTTATGAATTTAAAAAATTGAAAATTATCTTTATAATGCTAGATTAACAGTCTGTATATTAATAATGTATGCAAGTATAAAAATGTTAGTGGAAGATCATCACAAATGATGCCTAAATAGTTTATTTTGATAGTTTTCAAGAAATTAGAATTTTTAAAAATCATAATCATCAAGGTTTCATTAACAAATAAAACTTTTGTTTATCTTTTAATTATAAAATAACACAATTTACTATTCTATTAATAATATTCTTTTTTATTGCATAATTCCTTGCATCCACACCAACATTTTTAAAAGATACTTTTAAGATATTAAAATTTCATATTAAATACTCGAAAGGTGAAAAGTATTTTATTACTTATGCCTGTAACATTTACTATAAATTAACAGGGTTAAATTTTTAAAAAACATTCTTTAAGAGGAAGAATAAAAGTTTAAAAGTAAATCCACTCACTTTCAGCATTAGCAAATTTAATAGCTAATAATTCTGGCTTTGGTTCTTCATCAGCAAAATCTGCTAGTGTATTCCATATCCAAGCTCTGTCACTAGTACTGTTAGGTTTCAGTTCCATATAAGGTTGAACTAAATAGAAAAAGACAAAAATGAAAATTAACTAAATTTTATAATTATTTGAAAAGATAACCAAATTTTAAACAGTTCTATCTTAAATCTAGCAAGCTGCTAATGCAGGATACTCCTGAAAAATAAATTTTTGCTGGTGGGCAATATTTATAAATTATCTGACAAAACTTGGTGCTATCAGGTATATCTATGTATTGGCAAAAATAACTATTGGTATATTAAGTACATTGAACTATTGGTATATTTATATATCCTTTTATCCCTCAAGTAACATCCAAATTAGCTACATATTCCTTTAAGCATTCATTCTGAATTTATTGACAGCACGATAAATTATCAAAATGATTCTTATGAGGAATATAATTTTAATGTTTTTCCTGACACTTGATATTTCTCTGCCACATTCTTTATACTTGGGACAAATTTTATTGCAGTGCTTACTTTCAAAAGTGACTCAAGGTGATTGCTTATAATTATAGATCTGGTTGATTAGTTCCTTTCACATACTCACACTGATAAATGCTCACACTGATAATGTTCCTAAGCTTAGAAATAATCTCATATACAAACTTTTTCTGACAAACCAACTTTGCTGAATTTTGCCATTAATTCACACTGTGTATCTCTATTATCACCATTTGCAAATCAATAGGTAAAAATTCTAGATCTAGTGAATAAATTGAAGAGAAAAAAAGAAGAAATTTTAGTTTCCAATCATTTTAAGTCTACAAATCTTGTTTCATATTCATTTCTAAAGCTTTCTACGTGATTTTTAAATGATGTGGTTTCACAAGTGCATTAAATTTCTTTTTAAAATTAATTTTACCATAGTACAAATATATTTCAATGATTTAATTTGAGTGCATGTATTTATAATTATCCAATTTTTTTCCTTGTAGTTGTAAATTTAAGAAATTAATTAGAGAATTCAAAAATATTATTAAATACATCTTGACTAGCACATATATACGTATATGTGTGTCATGCATCAGTACTAAATCTAAAAATCCTTCCAAAATGTTGATATCTGTCTCACACACTTGTAGAAGCAAAACTGTGAATCAGCCACATCCTCAACATCTGTATTGTCATCATAGACAATGGAAAAAGCTTTAAAATGATGATTTTGCTTTGTTCTGATATCTAAAATTAATGGTTAAATCAATCATTATTTCTGCAACTGTATCAATTGAGTCAAGTATCAATTTATAATTGTATAACAATATTTAGGCGGTCAATATAGGAATTGTTTGAAAAGTCTTCACACTTACAGGACAAACAATTTCTGCAGCTTTAATCAGATGTTTCTTTACAAATTTACTTTCAATAAAAGGTTTTGTGTGTTTAGCTATAAACTTTGACCAGATGTAGCTTGCACACACAATGACATCACTTTAGAAAATGGATGGCTGTTTTTTCAGTTCTAGTTTGAGTTCTTGTAAATGTTGCCACATTAACCTTGCACAGTTGTTATATATTAATGTACACAGCATAATGATCACTAATGTTGCACAATTTTGAAATACTTATAGCATTGTGACATATCAAGCAAAATATTCTATCTCTTAATTTCTTCACAAACACTTTAATTGAAAATTTTGACACAGTTGTTATTTAAACTACTATTTGGTTTTGATAAAGATATTTAAAATAATAAAGGCTGAAAGGAATCAATTGTTTAACTTTTTCAACTAATCATACATAATGTACATTTTTCTTGACATTCTCTCTTCATTCTATGGGTGCACAAATGATCATTCCCAGCTGCATGTTTGACATTTTTGATGAAGAACAAAATATGAGCTTTGAGCAAAATATGTCTAGTATCCTTAAAATAAAGTATTTTAATTAAGATTCTGAAGTAGAATAAGCCAACAGATGAAGGGAGAAAACTTACTAATTAAAAAATAATTCTGTTTAGAGAATTTTCCACATTGCAACATGAATGGAGACTTTTAGACAAAAGGAGCTTTTGAAATACTTCATCTTTTCGGGATTATTCTTCAAAAAATATCCATATTTGCAACACGGCTTGAAAAGATGAATCTATTTTAAAAACTTTATAATCCCCATTCCTAAATCTGTATCAAAACCAATTTATACTCAAAACACTTTTTTTCAAAAAAAAGAGAAAATTAGTATATTACAGTAATTAGGTTTCACGAAATCTAATTTTAAATAACAGTATGAAAAGATACTAGTAGTTATATTAAAATGCAACAAAAAGCTTAAGAAACTAAAAATTAATAATTTTGAACAGGCAAGATTCTACCAAGAATATCAGACAAATGTATTACATTGTACAAATGTATTAAATGTACAACATTACATTTCTAAAGAATATAAATCAACTAATTTAAAACAATTCTTGAATATATGGCAATATAAATGAATAAAAAATTACAATGAATAAATTTGTCTACATAAAAAAAAATAACAGTACTGTAGTGATTGGCACATATTTTTAATGTTTTGTCCCTCCTCATCAAGATGCGAACATGTTCTTCTGTTTTGTGTTTTAAGATCTTTACATCACCAGTTCCTCGTTCCTTCCACTCTGGAGGTTCCCCAGTGGCATCATATCGATAAAGCTTGGCTCTCCTGATGGGGAGGGAAAAAAAGGAAAAATTTTTTTAAGTGATTATACAAATTAGGCATTTCAATTTAAACAATTTTACACATGACTCCTAAAATACATATACGCTCAGTGTGCAAAAAATTTAAACAGTACTCTTAAGATAAGACATTCATTCATGTAAAAATAATCTTAATTACTAAAATATACCAATGCTGTACTGAAAACTGGCAGCAGAACCAATTAAAAAAAGATTTAAAATAAATCATCAATTGAGAAAAGATAAGTATTATAAGAAAGTGTATCCTAAATATTCATTTAAAAATTAATATACAGTCAGACCTCTATATCCCCAAAAAGTTCATTATGTGGAAAATTCTTTGTACAGAAGTTCCTCTTTCAATTTTCTTCATATAAGCCACGTAAAAAAAAATTTAAATTCATTAACACTATGTATTTAAAAAATTAATTATTCTCACCTTTTTGTAAATTAATATATATTTATTTTATATATCTTACCCATAAAAAAAAAAAAAAAAAAGGAAGGGAAACTGCAAGGAAAGTTTCTTGACACCTTTATTCACATTCTTAAGAATTAACATTTTTTTCTTTGATGTTTGTTTTGACATTTTCGAGCTATAAAAAACCAGTACGACTGACCTACAGCACAAATGAATGGAGATGAGTTCAAGGAAACATTACAACTCCCCTCAGAGTGAAACAGGATATCGAAGATGTTTCCAGTGAAATGAACAATGGGGTGAAAGGCTGCATTTCTTGGATGAAACCCCCAGAATTCTATTGCTCTTGGTGAGTTACGACCACCATACAATGTGCTAAAAGAGAATAACTTGAAATCTCCAGAAATACTTTAAGAATAGGGAGGGGGGAAAAAATCGAATCACAGGAGAAAAAAAAGTCCATTGTATAGAAAATTCACCTCCCTATTGGGAGGTTATTTGAATGTTTGGAGGTTGAAATGTTGGTTCCAGGAAAAAGTTTGCTATAAAGAAAAATTCGCAATATAAAGGTTCGACTGTATATCAAATGTTGTTAAATTCCAATTTGTTTAAAATATTTCAAACAAAATCTCAAGTCAGCCTCTACAATTTTTTTTTACCCCAGATGTTTGGGGAAGGGGTTGAATGATGATAATTATTAGTATTATTATATTTTAACTTTTCATGGACCTTTAATATATTCTCACTTTAAAATACTACAGATAGGAAGAGTTGTACACAACACAAATGTTAGAAAAGCTACTGAAAAGATTTGATTTTGCATTTACTGCATTAGCCAGCAGTTCTCAAATTCCCAGTGCCCCTTTTTGAAAGAAAGTTTAACCATGACACTACCCAAACACATAATATGACTAATCATAAATAAAATCTTAGCATTTGCAAAATTGTATGTGTCGCAGGGAAACGATGAAATTAGAGCTTTTGCCAAATCCCTAAAGGAGAAGATCAATTCACGCACGATGTTAAAATAACGTCTCTTTGATGTCTTTTCCCTGTTGTAAGTAAATGAATTAATTAAATCCTCGAACTGTTTTAGTGAAATAATGAAATGAACGAGTCAGCATTTCTAGAACTATATTTTCGCTTTCTACCCGACATTTACCTTCCCTCTTTCTCCTCAACACACATTTTTCCCTGCGACGTTTACAAATAAAAATGAATGTTTATTTATATGTGTCTCTTATGCCTTCTTAAGCCGTTCATCCGATTATGATAAAACTTTGGGGAGTGGTTGGACACATGTCCGCGAAGGTTTCTGAGTTAGTAAAACTATGTTCCGAAAGATGCCCAGCGGAGTTGCGGGGGATTATAAGGGGCGTTTTAAATAATTATTTCCATTTTCAAACTATTAGACGTACAGTCTTGAAATTTAACAAGCAGATTTCATGCATGGAGTAGAGATTTATGAAGAAATGGGTTTTGCAAAAATCGACCTCCAAGGGGCGTTGCGGGGGATTAAGTGCTCTTATAGGTAAATTTTCCCTTTCTTGAACTATTTCACCTACAGATTTAAAATTTGTCAGCCATGTTTCTTTCATAGAGAGGGATCTGCTACAAAAGAGGTTTTTATGAAAACTGACCCCCAAGGGGGTTGCGAGGGGTTGAAGTGACGTTACAGCCAATTATTCCCGTTTTCGAACTATTAGTCGTACAGTCTTGAAATTTGGTAAGCAGATTCCTTTTACAGAGTAGATACCCGCTACAAAATGGTTTTAGTGAAATTCGTCCCCCCCCCAAGTAGCGTTGTGGGGGATTAAAGGGCGTTAGAGATAATTATTTCCATTTTTAAACTATTAAACATACAGTCTTGAAATTTGGCACACAGGTTCTTTTCATGAAATAAAGATTCGCTACAAAAAAGTTTTGCAAAAATAGAATTCTAAGGGGGTTTGCGAGGATTATAAGAGTTGGAGATAAATATATTCCTATTTTGGAACTATTAGACCTACAGATTTGAAAATAGGCAGGCATATCCTTTTCATAGAATAGACATCCGCTAAGAACAGATTTTGCCGAATCCGACACCCGAAGAGGGTTGCGAGGGGATAAGGGGCGTTATAGATGAAAATTCCTGTTTTTGATCAGTTAGACTACAAACTTGAAGTTTGGTTGGAATGTTTCTTTTGTTGAATATAGATCTGCTGAGAACGGATGTTACGAAAATCGACTCCTTGGAAGCGAGCGGGGAGTTGCTGATGTTAACTACAAGACCTACAGTAATGAAATTTGGTATGCATGTTTCTTTTGAATTAAAATCCTCTAGGAACGGGTCTTTCGAAAATTGACTCTTTGATGTTTACTGGGGTGAATTGATAAAAAAATTCCGTTTTTTAAACTTCTCGATTTAGACTTCAAATTTTGCAAGCACATTTATTTTTTGAGTAGAGATACACTAAAATTGGGTTTTGCCGAAATCTACTTTGAGACTGAGTTATGAGAGCTTAAAAGATAATCCTACTTCAATTTTAAAAATTATTATTTAGAAGTTCTCTCCTTTTTAAATCAAGAACCGAGAGTTATACGAATATTTTAATTATGCGAATTAATAATTAAGACATTAAAAGCATTAATATAGGGAATTATGCATTATTAAATGTTGAGCAAATAATACAACAACAGACATCGAAACAAAAGTATTTATTTTAAACTAATTAACAAAAGAAATAGGTACTTCAGTTTACTTGGCAGCTTTTAAACAATTTTTTTAAAAAAATTTATGTATTTAAAAATTATATTTTAGCATTTCATACAACGTTTCTATTGAAAAAATGATGCGAAATGAAATTTGTACATAGTGTTCACACAATTTTAAATTTTTTAAAAAAATGTATGGAAAATTTTAAAATAATACACCTTTTGTGTATTTATTGATTTTCCAATCTTAAATATTTTTATAATATTTCTAAGAATGCTTTAACAAATTTAGGGATCAATTTTACAAAAACTTAATTTTGGAGAAAAAAAGTATTAAGTTGGCAGCAAAATGGATCCCCAATTTTTTTACATGAATTATACAAACACAGGAAAAAAATAGAAGTGATTTGTAAATAATTGTGGAAGGAGAAGCATTTTGAATACGAAAAAATACAAACCGAGAAAAACCATTTTAAAGTTTATACTTAAAAAAAAATATTATTATAATCTTAAATAAGCATAAAATACCACTTTAAAGTATTAGCTACATATTTTTCTTAAGAATAATATCATTTACATATTATTTCAACCCATATATTTTATGAACAATCCTTTTTTAAAGAGTATTAATTGCATAAAACTCAAGGGAAACGTTAAAAAAAAATTCTGCCGTAGCAGAAATTAAAAAAATTTTTTTTCACATCATATTTTTATGGAAAACATGATGTATAAGAACAGTTATTATAAAATTATTTATACAAAATGCCTTAATTAAAAAGTTTTACAAGCACACATTTCTAGATAAATAAACATGACATTAATATAATATTTCAGAAATATCCTGCTTTATTTCTAACACCTTTTTTTAAGTTGAAAAAGGATATTTAGGTCATTTTTAGGGTGCCAAGTCCTCTTAAGCTGATATTTTTAAAAACTAAAAAGATATTTTTTGAACATTTTTAGGGTATGTTATTAAAAATGCTCATTAATCTTTATTAAAACATGTTGTTGATTTGTGGCATCTTGAATTACAAAGTACATTGGCATCTTGAATTACAAAGTACATTACTTTTTTTTACATGCACATCTTTTTTGTTTTACATTGTATTTTTGATTGTTCACAGGAACACTTCCTAAATCCTTGACCTTCAAATAAGGATAATTTTTTTGCAATTTCACGCAGACTTAGATTAATCCGTGGAACTATTGCGGTAAATGTTGTAGTAGCAATTTGAAGAGCGTTTCTAGGTAGCCAATTTTTTATAATTCCAACTGAGGTACCAATTTGATACTAATTATTTTTATATCATATTATCCACAGTGTTATTTCCATTTAATGGACCTCTATCTACTTTAGGTACATTTGCCAGAACTGTGGAATCCACTGATAAGTCTTTAAATTTCTTCAAAGAAACTTCTTTCGTCTTTTCAGCTGATCTTTTCAGGTGTTTTGCAGCATTTTCTCTTTGATATTTAACGTTCTCTTCTTTTTGGCATAAATAGCATAGAATTTTTGATCCAGACATCCTTCTTCTCCTACTGTATTTCCACATATTGCGGGCATCTGAGTTTTACAAATGTCACATGAATGGGATCCAATAGATTCCATTCCGCAGAGACTTCCATGCTTTACTGTCGCTGACAGCTGCTTTCCATTCTGATGCAAATAACACAACAGATGTTTTAACTGTAGAAGCAGGAGTTTGAGTGGAGTTGTTAACTGTTTCAAGTTGTCCTGTTGTGGATAAAGAAAATGATTTAACTTTTTGTAGACCTTCTAAATTTAAAGCCTTTTTGGTAGGTAAATCAGCTGCGGGTAGATCATATGACACTAAAGTGTTATTGTTCGTTGATTTGTCCATTGATAGATCATAAGAAATCGAAGCAGAGTAATTAATGAATTCAGGTACTAGCTGATCTTTTGAACTGAAGCGCTGTAATCAATTAATTCAAGTGCTGGCAGATCTTTTGAAGTTGAAGCATTATAATCAAGTAATTCAGGGGCTAACAGATATTTTGAAACGTCATTGTTGTTCTTTAAGGAAATTATTGGTAAGCCTTCTGGTGTTGAAACAATGTCATGGTCCTGTTGATTAAGGTATCCGACTACATTCGGAACCGTGATTTTAAAAAAGCGCATAAATGGATCATTTTCATGATATTTAGTGTCGCTTAGATTAGAATACATGTATAAAATTATTTTGAGGACATTTGGACAAAAAAATTTAATTTAAATACAATATTTTAGCAAAAAAATTAACTTAGAATAACCTTTTTCAAAATGTTCTCCTTTTTATAAAAAATACTTCTAAAATAATAATATTTTGTGTGTGTGTGTGTGCTTATATAAAGTAAAGACTTCTCCAGAGAATCTGAACCAGAATTTTTGAAAAATTCATATTATTTTCAGAGTTACAACCAATTGAAATATATAATCATCAGCATTTTTTCTTAAAATTTCTCCCCCCTGTTGTCGTAAAACATGGATAAACCCACTTCTAAGTTATATATTTGAAAAATTCTAGTTGAGCCTCTGCACAGAGATCTGAGCTATAGACAGGCAAAATTTTATTATAAAAGAAGCATTTTTCACAAAAGGAGAATATTTGGAAAATTGGCCAAGCCAAGTTCATTTTTTTTGTCAAAAAATATTGTACTCAAATAATTCTTTATTGTAATAATATTCTTAAGACAATTTTACATACATTTTTTAATCTAAGTGACACTAAATATCATAAAAATTATCCATTTATACGCTTTTGCAAAATCACGGTTCCGAACGTAGGTTGGATTCCACGGTTCTTAACCTCTTCAATAACAAGTTTTTCAAGCAATCCTTTTTAAATATGACTAGATTGGAATCTTATTTTTTGGTTCTGATCCAAATAAAGCTTTACAAGGTGATTGTTTAATGGTTCTATGAGAAAAGAGGAATTCTTTTGGAACTGAACAAAGTAACAACCTAGAGCCCAATTTTTTGTGTTATTGTCAATTAGCCATGCACGTAGCATAGCTTCAACATCTTGATTTGATCGTTCAACAGATCCTTGGCTAGCTGGATGTCTAGGCCTTCTATTTACAATTTTGCACATTGGCCACAGATTTTTTAATTCTTGTATGACAGCAGCAGTAAACTCACGGCCATCGTCATTTTGTAGTATACGAGGACAACCTACTTCCAAAAATATTTTTAATTGCTCTAATGCTACTTCAGTTGCTCTTTTTGAAGTCAACAGTTGAAGAAAGGTAAATTTCGTCGTGTGGTCCTAATAGTGTTATAACCATATATAATCTCTATCTGGGGTTGACTGTAATTCAACTAAATTGACCTGGCCACAATGACTTAAGTCTCTGGATACAATTGGGCAAACAACGATTCCTTTCCTTGGAAATGCTTTTTTTGACTGACATACAGTGCACAGCTTTAAAAATCCTGTACAACTGAAGTCGGAATGAAGTATTTAGATTTCAAACTGTATAGCATGTGACGGGGCTTTACGTGACTTTCTACTAATAATCCTCTTGGGGAATCTATGGGCCAGCTATCGCGTTATTCCACAGCCATCCCTCTCAAGAAACCATGAAATGCAAATTAGCTAGTGTATATGTAGTTAAAGTTTAATAATCGTAGATTAGAAGGAACAGGAGTGGAGTCGCTGAAAGCTGTGCTGATATGGTAAGAATCACAATTGAGCCGCGTGATTAAAGGTCGGATTTTAACTACTGGAATAAATTAGGGAAGTTAGGATTATTAAAATATCACTGATTAAAGTTAAACTATTCGGATTTCATACGCTTATTCACATAAGGTTTGAGCTCTCTTTATACCACTCCAAAGGTTCCCTTCATAGATTGTTAGCTCTAGAATATTATTTTTGGTAATAATAAATTAGATTTATCCTGGTTAGTCTTGATCATCCATCGTTCCCTCCTATAGATTTAGGTTGATTAGATGGCGAGGAAGCATTCCCAGGGGTGAGGCCTTTACAAGCATTTTATGTCTCCCTCCATGGCCAGTTAACTGATGTGTTTCCCGAAGTATGTGGTAAAAATTTTCTGTTGATACTATTTTCACAACTGGATCAGAGTCAAACTTTCTCTTTAAAATCAAAGATTTTTCATTTCCTACTTCTATAATATCTTTTTTATTTCCATAATAATATTGTTAATGAGTCCGTTTCAATTTAAATGGAGGTGCTAATTTAAATTGTTCAATGTCTGCGATAGCTTCTTCTATTCTTTCGCGAGTCCACAAAGGTTTTGCTTTATCACGGCGTTTGTTCAGACATTCTGATAGTTTCATTAAATTGTTCTTCAGAAACGAATTCGGTCAGAGTTTGATTTTTCTCTATATCTGAACAAAGTTTTCTGCTGTAGGCAAGGCCGGATCTACACGTATGGGTTAAATGGGCTGCACCCCCCAGGTTCTAGGGGCCCCCGTTCCCCGTCGAAAATAATAAAAAGAAAAAGATGCTTACATTCAAAATAGTAATAAAATAATAAACCAGTAAAAATTACAAATCAAAAATAAAATACCCGAAATACTATATGAAATTTATTTTTATTTTCGAGTGCAAGATCAATTTACTTTTGTCCTTCCACTCTACCACCGAATACGCGGAAATTAATAATAGACATAGGCTCTATCATAGAGCGGCATCGATGAACATCGAGCATTTATACTAACGTAGTGGCACTATTTCTGCAGCCATTTATTTTTGTGCAATAATAACTCTAAGTTACAATAATACACTGATTTGTTGCTGTGACCTGTGCATAATACCTGAAATTAAAAGGTGCCTGTTTATTCAAGTAAAAAGTAAGTACCAATCAGTGGCGTAGCTAGTCTTGTGCAGGCCTTGTATCAAAATTCTTTAGGGGGGGCCTTTTTTGAAAATGGCAGCTCTGTTAACGGGACTATTGATAGCATTTTACAATTTTTTGCTTACACATGTTAGGACCCCTGTAGCTCGGGGGTTATCATTGATACGGCGGTAGCTACGCCCCTGGTACCAATACACATTTCTAAATTATTTAAGCAGGAAGGTACTGAAGTTATGATTAAGTATTTTAAACTTTTCAAAAATTGAAACCATCAGGATTTCCCATAAATATGTATTTTACCTTAAAATTTGGGGTGAATAACTTAATTACTTCTACAGGAATTAAAAAATAACAATCGTTTTATGTGGATTATGATTTCCCGTGAACATTATGGACAAAAGTAAAGTGGTCTTGATTTTCGTAATAAATAGGAGTTTTTAAGTATAGATAGCAACAGTAAATAATGGATGACAACGGAAAAACAATATTTATTTAATGCGAGGCAAATAATTCTTCAGTTTATTTTTATAAAAAACCCCTTTAAATAGAAGGGGCAATAAACAAAAATAATCAGCATTTTAAGTTTTAGTAAGTATAGGCAAAGAGAGATTTTTAAAATAAACTCTAGGTACTTTTTTTAATTATCTCAGAAATATACTATATTTTTGTTGTAAAAATTTGTTAAGAAAATGGCGTTTTAATTTACGTACAGCATTTAAATGCCCTTTGGTTAAGGTATCGGATCATGGCAGACATGTGATGAGTTCGAGCGCAGTACCACTAAAGACCCGCCGTGTAGGACAGCAATGCACGTTAAATCTGTCGAGAGCTCAAACGTCCTCCCATTGGTTGGGTGTGGTAGTTAGGAGAGGGGGTGCCAGCTCAGGTGTCGTCCTCGTCTCACTTGGCCATGGTTCAAAATTACGAGGTCTGTCGACAAAAGCCCCCATGTAGCTTAACAGTGCGACGTTGATATTCACTCACTCACTTAAACGCTCTTTATTCAGATTCTGAAACTAGGTTTGAGAATGCTTTGACTATGGCAATTAATGCAGTAGGCAATAAACACAAATGGTCACATTGATAAAAAAAATGTCATATTACAAGAGGAACTGATCGAAATGGGCAGTAATTGAGATCTTAAAGTAAAGTTTAAAAACGCATGTCAGCAATTTTGGCTTTAAGACACATGCCTGCTATTTATCCCGAATTATGGAGTATTTATTTGCTTTTCCAAGTGAAAAGGAGTTTCAGTATGGTTGCTAAGCTCTAAAATAAAAGAAAGAAAAAGACTGGACACTAAAAACCGAGGAGATTGGGGGTTATACCTGACGAGATTGATGCCAAATGTTGAAAATTAGTTATTGAAGCACCAGGTTCATCCTTCACTTAATAAAAATTTGTTCAATTTGTATCAATTAAATTTTAATTTCATTATCATGTGTTTCTTAAGTTTTAAACACTATACATCCCTACAGTTTAAATCTTTTAGTTAAGTATCTTAAAAAGTAAGTAGTTCTATTACAGCAGTCAAAAAGACATTCAAGTTGATAATTTACAAAAGTTCTATATTAGGTGAGTATGGGTGAGCCCAAAACCGAAAAACATGACAAAGGGTTTATGAGATGAAAAGTTTAAGAACATCTGGTTTATTGTAACAAATATGTTTTCTCTTCTGCTTCGACTCATAGGTGGGAACTTCTAAATCGTGAAATTAAACCGAAATTTACCTTAAAAAGTTCAAGTCAGACCAAATGGTCTTGTCTTTATGACACTGTTGAAGCCTTAAAAGATAATTATGGTAATATCATGAATATTCTTAAGACATTTAGTGACAATGAAATGAGAAAATTGATTTTAGAAAAGAGGCAGTAAATTTATTTAATAAATTAACAAAACTTGAAACTGATATTTTAATATTTTGGGAAGAAATTTTACAAAGATTTAATTCAGTTAAAAAATTACAGGCTCCTGGTTTGGACATCTGTGAAGGGAATAAGTTAATTATGTCATTTAAAACGTTTATAAGCAATGTAGGACAAGAATCACTAAAGGAGTATCAAGACGCAGCCAAAAAATTAAGTCCTAGTAGAGAAACAGAACATAGCGATGTGAACAAGAGACTGTTATTTAAAAATTTGCAAATAATTCCACAGAAAAAGCTGTGTATGGGACAAAAAAATCTAAAAGAGACACACTTATTGTGTGTTGCATTAGGTAAGCTAATCCTTGATTTAAATAGAAGAATATAGTAAGAAATTAAAATTTTTGATGGATTTGTGCAAGATCAAAGTAAGAAGAACGTCCACCTGGAGAATGCACACGCTATTATTGTTTACTAATCACATGACGTAGACCAACATTTAGTAAATGAAGATGTTCAATGCAAAACTTATCTAAAACAAACTGAGCTAGAGTCCTACACTTGTAGTGATATGTTCAATGTAATTTTTGAAAAGAAACTTGTTGACGTTTTTCCAAATTTGTATACCATTTTTCTAATGCTCCCTATTACTAGTTGTGAAGTGGAGCGTGTGTTCTCTAAAATGTCCTACATAGAAAACAAATATAGAACAATGATAAATACTAGGCTTACTTATTTATTACTTTTTTGTGTATTAATACTGATCTCACCTAAGACTTGAAATGTGATGGGCAAATAAAAGAATTTGCAGCACAATAGTGTAAAAAAGTTTTTTTTTGTAAATTACGTTATTGTTTATAATGTGTTTAAATTGTTTGAAATAAAAAAAAAAAAACCTTTTCGTACATTTTAAATTTTCCCACTCAAAACTTTTTAGGAAGATGGCAAAATCTTTAATTATTTAGGGGGACCCTCAGATATTGTTAGCCCAGGGTCCCCAAAAGTCATGGTTCGGTCCTGGCGCAGGTACTTAATAAAACAGAAAAGAAAGATAGATAACAATAATAAAAATACTTGCAACCTTTCTGCCTTAATGTTTGGGCGCTAATGTATGCATGTGACGTCAGAAGCCCAGCGCTTCCTGGCACGGACGAGGAGGGGGGAAGAAAAGGGAGTGGTCTTATAGCGTAAACAAACCTCTTCAAATGCGGACTTGTTTATTTCATTAAAACAGTTCGGGGATTTAATTAATTCACTTACTTACAACAGGGAAAGAGATCAAAAAGAGAGATGTTATTTTAACATCGTGCATGAATTGAACATCTCCTTTAGGGATTTGGCGAAAGCTCTAATTTCATCGTTTCCCTGCAACATATGGCTCCCTAAGGCACTTTGAGAATCACTATACTCTGTTTCACCTTAAGTTGGCAGCGCTGGGAAGGGTACGCGGACCAAATCACAGCCACTACAGGGTTACTCTAAAAGAAGAGTGACTATAACAAATAAAATTCTCCATATTTGGCGAGCAAAAAAATTACTCTTGAAAAATTTGTTCATTAAAATTGTATGAGTTTTTTTTTTTTGATAATAGTATAAGCACCTTCTTTAATCGAAATATTTAAGAGTTTATGTTTCAATATGTTTAAAAATATTGATTAATTAACTAGCAAAACTTTTCTCGAATAAAATCTCAATAGTTCCCAACATGTTGATTGCATTTTTTTAAATGAAAAAATACGGTTAAATTGTAATTCACATGCTATCATTACATTGATTTTTTTAAGTGACTTATGCTATTTTCAAAATAAACGGCTCATATATCTTTAGTTTCATAATTTCATTTATTACATCTGTTTATAAAATAAAAATTTCTATCTTGTTTATAAATAATTAATCATCTGTTTTCCATTATTACTGTTTTAAATCAGTTTGTAATTATTATTCATATTACATGTAAATGCCGTTTATGTACGTTAGCTTAAAATATACAGAAGTACATAATAGAATCTGGGGATTAATTTCAAAAATTTATCAATATTAAAACTCTTATAATCTTTTATAAAATTTATAGTTTATCTGAAAAAAATATCTCGATGCATACTTCAAAAATTATGTTACTAACATTATATGCAAAGTTTATATATTCAGCTCAATAAGTATAACTTTTAAAGAAAAAAAAAAGATTTATTATAATAATTTAATATAAAAATTATATATTTTGATATTTAGAACTGTTTTTGTTGTAAAAAAAAATGTTTAAAATTTCAAAAAACAACAAGAATTAAGATAGCGCATGAGATGTAAAAATATTATCTAAGAACGAAGCTAAATCGCAAAGCGAATGGCGTTGATTTGGCGCGAATATTTCAGAAGAATGTAATCTTGAAAACCGGTTTTTTCAGCCAAATATTGTTGTTGTCAGCCAAAAGTCATGTGGTTGTTTTCTACTGTATTCGTTCACAGGGATTAAAGAATAAATGCTTTTAAAATGTGATTAACTTAAAATATATCTTTAAACCTACAATTTATATAATACATGATACTTTTTAATAATTTTCTGTGCATTTGCATTTATTTAAATTCCAGAACATGTTGGAACTACTTTTTCAAGCGGATTGTTACATTCCCTACCTTTCCCAATGCTGCCAACTTGAGGTGAAACAGAGTATAGCATAAATCTTAAATGGGAAAAAGCACAGAGCAATTATATCTTTACTGCAATGACCCACATCAACTAAATAATTTCATTTAATCGAAAATAAAATATGAAAAATTCGGTAATGGGAAAACGCTCTGTTACAGAATATACACAGAAGAGTACATTATGACAGTATCACCTAGAGTAGGTTTTCAAACTGTATTCCATAGAACCCTGGGGTTCTATGAGTCACAATGAAAAAAATCCATTATATATTTATAAAAAATTATAAATATGTATGAAAAATGGATTTTAGTTCTCTATGCAATTTGTATAATTATAAGTATCTAAAGTTCATCAGTCACTAAAACTGAAAATTACATTGCTTTATAATACTTTTAACTTTTATTATATGATAAAGAAATAAATATAAAAAATAATATAAAGAATTTTTTCTTTAAATGAACAACCTATTATGTAATGAATATTTTTTGATTTACTATCTCGGTTCCTTTGAATAATTTTATACTAGTTAGTACAATATTTTGCAAAACTAAATGGTTTTTAAATAGAAAAAATGCACCTTTTCTCATTTGTGGAAAAAAAACCCATAATGACGGAGAGGGGAGGGAACAATTTACGACATATCAACAGATTAGACGTTAAATTAAGATCTATATTTAAGCAAGAACAGCTCTTAAATTTTAGGTTGCAAATTCATGTTAAATACACAAGATTTCCCTCACAGCTATAAACATTTTAATGACATTCAGGACAATGGATTTAAGTGAAAAATATTTCTCTCAATGTGAGTGGCTACAAAAACAAATTAAATGCAGAACATGAGTATCAGATATAATACTTTTGTTTATCTGTTATATTAATAACAGACTTAGTTTTCTGTTATACTTAATAACATGTATACTTTTTTAAAAAAATTGTCTTATATTAAGTACCCATAACATATTGATCTACTTTAAGTGTTATTTTAAGATAAAATATTTCAAGTGTGTGCGTGGAATGGAGTTCTCCGAAAACAATTTATAGTTCTAAGGGTTCCATGAGTTGAAAAAGTGAAGACCACAGACCTAGAGCAATGAACTCTTCCAAAGATAAATACACAGCTGATGCTGGAAAAAATAAAGCATCATAATCATTCCATATGTAATGTTTAGCGGTGGCACAATGGGAAATACCAGCTGATTTATCAAATTTCCATACAGCTTAAACCATTATGGCTGGGCAACTAGGAATATTGATTGCAGAAATAGAGCATTTGGTGGACTACTTAGGTGCAGTAGTTGAACGTCCTTATTGAAAGTGTAATCAATCAAATGGCTAGCAGTTTCTTGACAATGTTGCATTCATTCTGCGAGAGAGCAAAGATTGCACATCGTTCACTATGAACTAAAGGACTACAACTGCCAATATCACCAGCAATTACAAAAAGGGTGACCTAGACAGTGTCTTGACACACAAAGCAGTGTACATAGATGCATATGAACTAATACAGCTTACTAAAAGCATTTATAATTGGTCATGGAACATATGCATTGAATCACAGAAAAATGGAAGAAAGTAACCAGGCCCAAAGAACCACTTTTTGATAGTTCACAATCACAGACAAGTATGAGTTTGCCAATCTCCAATGGAAATCTCGGCACTTCATATACAAGGCAATGATGAAAGTATTATGGTGTGGGTCATATTTTCATCATTCCCATTGAACAATCCTTAACATCTGTAAGTTATGTGAGTTAAGCACATTCAGAGTATCTCTTCATGGTAACAATGTTCCTGGCAGATAACGACATTTACCAATAGAATAATACACATGCCAAAAGGGCCAAATCATCAGTGAGGAACACTCAAGCAAATTTCAAATCACATTTCTTGGTATCTGAATTCCCTTGAAATGAATCCAATGCCATGTTAATGATTTCACCTGGAAAACCAAATTTATGCAATCAAGTTTTCACCTGGAATGTAGCAAATAGCAGGATCCATTTATGAGTCACTGCTACTAGATAATTCAGGCTATATCAGCAACTTGTGAAATCAATGACTTGCCAAATGTTGGAAGTTTTGAGAGCAGGAGGTGATCCTACTTTATAAAACAAGTAGTCATAATATAATGGTTTTTCAGTGTGTAAATAGATACATTCATAACCATTTTTGTTTGTCGCTCACTTTGAGTTTTCTTAAATTAATTATAAATTTATGTTTCATATAGGATGAAAATTTAGTTAAAATTAATAGGTAATTAAATTTTGAAAATATTAAAGTAAGGTATTGTAACAAGGAAAACACAACTGTACAACAGAACTTTAAAAGTAAAATGAATTACAGTTAAATAAAATACCATACCGTAGCGGTTAGCATAAATTTTCAATTAAAATGCTTAAAAAATTACCATTACTATCAAATAACTTATCACACATAAACTAACAATTAACAAATTGTTAGAACACTGTAATAAAACATCATTAAAAAAACTTATACAAAAATCCTTTAATAAATAAAAGCTTACATTTTAAAAAGAGTGTCTTCATTTTCTTCCAATGTCTTTGTATCCACTAGAGGTAATTCAACGATTGGGTCAAAGTACAATTCAGGACTTGGTGGTGGTACATCACCCTACAAGAAATATGCATTAAAATTTTTAACTTCCATATTATTTCTAAATTGTATTATCTAATAAATGTGTATGATAAGATGCAATGATTAATTAGTGAAAAGTTATTCAAACAATACTAAAATGATTAACAGGCACGATAACTAAATACAACATTAAACAAATGCATAAGATGTTAAGTTGTGCAAGTCAATCACCATGTTGATTCTATATGCTGCACATATTAAGAAATATTTCAGGGGAAGAGAATGCACCTAGCATCTAGGTGTATATATTGCACCTGTGAGCATCAAAATGACAAATTTAAATACGAATTTTCATTAAAGAATCAACAATTATTGTTAACTTTATTTAATTGGGCTCTGAAATCCAATGCTTAGGAAAACATTTTATTTAGAGTGGGAAAGCAATACTGTTTACTTGTTACATGACTTTCTACAGCAGAAAAGAAAGGAAAAAAACATCATTTGGGTTTAACCAGATTTAACCTATTCAGGACCATGATCACATATATGTAATCACTCATCTCTCATTTCACGGAACATGATATACAAGAGAGAGAGACTGTATTTACCCCATTTTGAAGCCTATGATCCCACAGGTGTGATCTGAAATTGGAATGCTTTTATTTTAATTTTTAACCAGCATTAGATGGCTGCTGGAATCCATTTCTTTTCAAATAATGTCGCAGAACTTTGACCTTCAATATGTGCTTATGGTTCTGTATCTTTAAAAATTTGATCTGGGATATTTATGAATATGAATATTTAGCTCTTTTGAGAGAAATAAACATGTAAAGGCTGATGATTTACTGTTCTCTGAATTTCTGTTTATATTTTGACAAAGTGGAAAAAAGGATGGAAAGCTTATTAGTTTACGTTGAGAACAGGTGTATCATTTAGGTTTTGCTAATAGTTTATATGTTTTGAACCAGACCAAGGGTAAAATATTTAAATGAGATTTCTGAATTGCAGAATGAATCAAATAGTGAAGGAGAATAATCAGGGCTTCAAACCGGAAAAAAATATCGATTTATTTCAGTTTAATGTATTTTCAATCGTTTTGTTACTGTAACAAACTTTTCAATATTTTATAACTTAACGTCAACCATATAATTATCATCATTACAGGTACATTGCTTCTTGATTTCCTAATACTTTTTTTTTGTTTCAGTTTTGCATGAAATTACTTGTAGAAGGCAGATTTAAATATAATTCAGTTGAATGAACTTGTATAGATGATTTTTTAAGAAAAATATCAGTCTGAGTTATATTTTTCACATTTCAGCATGTGACCATTCCTGGATGTTTGTATGGGCAAACCAGAATTGCGTACCTAGTTGTCAAATGCGATTTTGCTAATGGATAGTAATACCTATGCTCGCCGTTTTATGCTCATCACTCATATCGTACATATATAGCATACTCACGCCTATGTGAAAATAGTGGCACCAGGGAGCGAATGACATAACTTTTGAGTTATGTGGTTAATATTGCTTAAATTTTTTACAAATGGTCTTTTGTTTGAAATGTGTGATAAAAGGTAACCAATGGGAATATTTTGTTTGACTTTGGATGTATCACTTTTGGCCACTTTATCATTTGCGCAAGCGAAATGGAAAAGTACCAAATCCTTTCGTTGCTTTATATCATGATATGATTCACATGGTACAAACTTTGCAGCGGTGACGCTAATACACAAGTACTCCCAAATACTTCAAATTGGCATCAATAAGTACAGTACAACGAACCAAAATGCTTAGTGACAATTCATTAGGAGAAGAATTTGACTAATTCACTGAAACAAAACAGTATTGGTTGGACAGAATTAAGTAATTTATTAGGTATTTAAAAGAATGATAATTAAATATATTCTAAATAATTGTACCTAACAATGCCGTACACAATACACACAATTTTTTTTTTTTTAATTAAATAAATATTACTCCAAAGCCTTCTTTAATACACAACAGAGATAAAACTTTGGGCTGGAGAGTAGAACAGGGTATCCCTAGGATATGGCCAAGTTTTTTTGATTTCATGTTGCTATAATGATTTTGTTCAGGAAAACTGTTTACTCTGGTAACCCAGATACAATAAAAAGCCAAATAAGGTTATCTCTGCACTTTGCTGCTGTTATTCTTACCATGTTTTCAAAAAGACAAGCAATTTGTTTAGAATATTTCATTGTTGAAAAACAGTAACAAGATGGTGTAGCTATAATATGCAAGCAGGAATTTTGTGGGCCTTGGTGACACCGTTGGATAGATGGCATTAGCAACAACAACACTACGCAAGTGAGTGAGAGTTGAATTAACGTTGAACTATAAAGCGAAACGAGGAAGTTTGGAGATGGAGCTCGCAATTTTGGTCAAATAACAAGAACAACACCCGAGCTGGCATTCTTTTCTCCTAAATACACATATATGAGAGGATATGCAGCCTCAACAGATTGAATGCCCATTGATCCTCTTTACAGAGAATCTTCAGTGGCACCAGGATTTGAACCCCTATATTATGCAAATTCATTTGGAAAAGGATGTCCTAAACCAACAATGTGAATGAGCATTCAACCATCATTACTGAAAACTCTTGCAGCAATTTTAAAAAAAGAAAATCTTTCTTTTTTTCAAATGAAAACTTCATTTTAAAGGAAAAAATCAGAATTTTCATAAAATGAATGGTTGGCTCCTATTTTAGCCCACCCCCGGTTTTTGAACTTTTTTTTGTCGCCAAGCTATTTACCCTTCCTTTTCATCTTTAAATTCAAATTACGTTGCTTTTTGACCGTTAGGTTTCTGCCATTCAATATTAACGTTAGTTACGTTAACTGTGGCAACCCTAAAACCGATATATACAGACAAATTGAACCATTTCCATCTTTTGCACGGTTGAACGATCGTTTTAGAATACGTGTGAGTACCGGTTTGCGAGAATGAGTCGCTGTACGGATTTAACTTTTACTTTATTGGAAGAAAGGGGACAAATGAATTTGCTTGAATGGTGTATGCGTGAAAATTTAATTTCTAGCAGGTATGAATGTCCTAAATGTGGAAAAGATATGGTTCTGAAAAAAAGGAAGGGAACAATTGATGGATATGAATGGAGATGCCGTACGAAAGGAGGAGAGAATCCGCATGATATTTGCAAGAGTATAAGAAAAGGTACGTGGTTCTCCAAGAGTCATTTGAGTATGTGTGATATTTTAATTTTTACGCGTCATTTTTTTGGAAAGTCAATGAATGAGTTTGCTGTGCATGATGTGAAAGTGAATAAAAATTATTATTTAAAACTATCAATTTTAGTATGCCTGTCATATGCTTCGCTGAACAGTTCAATTTCAGTTGTTTTTATTCATTTACCATTCTTCCGGAAAAACGTCATATTTTTCCCAGTTCCGTCGGTCGGAGTTTGAAAATCGCGCTTTGGCGCGGATAAAAAAAATCTTCGCCAAGGGGGTGGGCTATAATAGGAATTTACCGACAATTCATATTTTACATTGCTATTTTTTGGAATTTTCTATTTTGTCATCTGTGAATGACTGTTGATACATATCGATAGTGAATCGACTGTCAGCCAAAAGAGGTCCTCGAAAAAAAAAATCTGCACCCTGTTCCGCACTTAAACACAGCTTTTTCCTTTTTTTTTCTTCTTTCCAACACAATTTAGAGGCTACAAGCAAATAAATAATACACATACAGGAATCCAACCATGAACAAAACAGGATCCCACCAACAACCTAACAGAATAAAAATAAAACAAAAGGCATTTCTTCTATCTAAACCATTCTGTCATAAATATCTCAGCTTACTATCCAAAACTTGTAGTTTGTATAAGACTTAAAAAGTAAACATCAATGTTTAAACTTTCTCACCATCATTTAACATACTAATTTCAAAGGGCATTCAAATTATTTAAAAAAACTTTTTTCAGAAAAATTTTCCTTTGTAGATGAGATTTCAAATTTAGATCCTCTCAAAGTAAACTATTGCGCATATGACAGAAAATCACAAACAAGTAAAAATGCTTTTTTAGAATTGAGAACTAAATAAGCATATTTAAAGAATTTTTTCAAAATTGTCATTACAACTAGCAAGCACTTGATACCTACGTGACCAAAACTGAAATTAAATAATTTACTATAATTATAGAAAAAATAAGAACATTTCAATAAAGCGCATGATTTTTCATTTTTGCCGGTATTTGTTTACATACAATGATTTAAATTATACCGGTTTATAAATTATAGATAGCAACTAAATGATTAATCCCTTGCAAATTTCAAACAGATTTAAAATTTCTTCTTATCCATACCTGTTCTTCAGCCATCACGAATTATGGATTAAATAAGATTGAGAAGAGAGAGAGAGAGAGAAATTTCTTTCCACTTATTTTTACTTTCTTTCCTTCAATGCTAATTTTATCAATATAAACATAACAAGCGCGCCTGAAGTTACGTTGCCATTGCAAAATCTTCAATATTTATAAGATATGTAGAGTGAGAGAATCACAATGTTAACATCACGTTATAAAGCAACACGAGAGCTATTTATATTTGATCCTTTTTTTATTGGATTTAGCTCTTAGACTTTTGATTTCGACTTCCATTGGAAAAATTAGAAGTGTGTATAAAGTTTTTCTTTTCCAGATATGTGTGCGACAGTAATAGCCAAGTGGTCATGATCCCGAATTCGTAGCTGGCAATGCCTAGTCGAATGTTAGAAGACTATTGACATTGATGATCAACTGTTTAAAGCGGCATATGGGCGTTAAATCAGTCCAGTTGCAAAGTCCTTCCCTTAGCATGGTGCGGCAGTTTGCAAAAGCAAGGACAACTTAGATGTCACCCTCGTCACTTGACCGTGGTTCAAAACCACAAGGGCCATCACCAACAGCCCTTATGTTTTTTAAGAGTTTGATGAAAAGAAAAATCAAATCATTTCAACAATTGATGTTTCCCCAATTAAATAAATACCTTATTAACAAATGTAATCGCTTGAATTTCATACACAAACCCAGTGGCGTAATATTCACCCCGCATCACAGGGGGGGGGGGGGCGGGTTCTAGGGGGCACAAAGATTATTATATGTTACGGTTTTGCAATCCTTTGTAAGATCTGGGTTGGGGCGGCCCAAGATCTGACAAAGCAGGGGAGGGGGGTCCTAATATTCTCCGTTACGCCACTGCACAAACCACACGGTAATAGTGTTACAGTGGGATTTTTTGTTCCAAGTTCAATTAAGCGAACGATGTACTTGGCAATTTTCAAAAAGAGGCCGAAAATATAAAAGTAACCCACCTAGTTTATAGATTATAGACCGGTGCTTCTAATAAAAATGAGCATTACTCGCTTGAACTAAGCGGTTTGTCAGTATCTTGCAGTGACGTAACGGAAAATTTTAGTGCCCTTCTGCAAAATCAGGTTTTGGGCCCCTAAGCTGGATCTTACAGAGAACTGCAAAACCATAAGACAACACGGATTTTGGGCCCCCTAGAACCCTGGGCTAACCCGCGATGCGGGAGTGTACGTTACGCCACTAGTATCTTGACCTAAGTCTCTAGGTTTACAGTGCATTCGCTGTACTGAACTGAATTGAAGTTCTTTAGTTTTGTTTTGTTATTAAATTTATAATGTTGACATAAAAGTAAATCATAGAAATGTCATTCTTAATACAGAAAATTAGGAATTATTTTGATCGGCTTTTTTAATTAATTGTCATTAGTTTTTACAAATTGTCTGTTGAAAGAAATGAATATAATTTGTTTGCTTAATTCAAGAATGTGAAACCTGTAAATTTGTATTAAGTGAGAAATGCATCATGCTGTGCGAAGTCGGATAAATCTAAGAAGGATTGTAAAATGATTGCTTGCTTCCATATTATCCGCTGACATTTCTGCCCTTATCGCACTTTCTGAAAATTTGAATTTGTTCAATTCATTCTGTCCCAGTATGTGTACTCTTATTGTAAATTCAAATAAATTTGGAAGTTTACATCATGATATAAGCATACGTTTCACTTCTAGGGAAAGCTGGTCAAATATATTAAAAGTCAATATTTTTGAGAAATAGCATTTACATTAATTGTTATTTTTGTTGTTAAATTAAAAAATAGGTACTTACATACTATCCCGTCGACTTATAAATAGATGAAGATTTTCATGAATTCATTCCAATGTTTATTTACACAAATTACAATTAAATTAAAATTCTGTTACTTTTTTGCGTTATTCTAAAGAAAAGCTAGATTTTAAATAAATGAAGTGTCTATTAACTATATTATTCAAGCAGTGGCTTGATTGATTTTTAAATGAAAATATTGTGCATTTTAACAAATCTTTCTTTGATTGTATGATCCCATAAGTTAGGAAATACTCCATTATGTTCTCTTCCTTAGAAAGAAAATCCCAAATTTTAGATAGTTTTTGCAAAGAATCAGTGAAGAAAAATATATTTGACAGCTTATAAACCATGTTGTTTTTGTTATTATTAGCTTTATATCATGGCATTTGATGTAATTGGTTAATGAATTAATACTTAAGTACCAAATAATTTTTAAAACATTGGATATTAATGTTAAATCATTGAATTATATTTTAAATTACTCATTTTATATACATGAACTTAATAAACAGGATGAATGTTACTAATGTTAAAATTGGTAGGTCCTACAAAATGGTGTTGAATGTAAAAATTTATTCATAAAAAAAAGTACTGTTTCTTTCATGTGAATTTTTTCAAATCATAGAATATAAACAATTGAACCTCCATATTACGAACCTCTGTATTGTAAATTTTTCTATATAGCAAACTTTTTCTTGGACTCAAAAACATTTCATGATTTTCTTTGTAAAATAACCTCGCAATAGCAAAGTGCATTTTTTATACAACGAACTTTTTTTCTTATGATTCAATTTTTTGTTCTCCATGTTTTTAAAGTATTTCTGGACATTTCAAGTTATTCTCACTTTTAACACATTTTATGGTGGTCATAAATCTTGAACTGTTTTTATTAGGTGTGTAACCTGTTGAGAGCAATAGAATTCTGGGTGTTTCACCCAAGATGTGCAACCTTTAATCCCCATTGTCCAGTTCACTAGAAACATTTTTGATATACCCTTTCACCTTCAATGGAGTTGTGTCCTTGATCTAGTCTCCATTCATTTGAAGTTTTGATCAGTTTTACTGGTAACTTCGTTTCTTGTTGATTGAAAATGTTAAAATTTAAGTACTTGAGCATCAAACAAAAAAATTTAATTCATCAGGAAGTGAATAAAGGCATCTAGAAAAAAGATTTTGCTTTAAAATTTGATATTCCTCCAAACAGCTTATCAACTATTGTAAAAAATCGAGATAATTTAACAAATTATGATTCATCAAATTCTTGTTCAAAGCATTTAAGAACATGTGTCTATGAAGATGTTGATGAGGCATTTTTGAAGTGGATACACACATTGCAAGATAAAAATGTTCCGATCTCTAGGCCTTTTTTAATAGCGAAAGGTCCAGAATGCATTAATTTGCGAAGGCATTGGGATACCACCAATTTCTAGGTAGCAATGGATGGCTAGAAAATTTTTAAAAAAGACATGGACAAAATACACCTGGATAGATTTTTGGTGCATTGCAAAGATGTGAGGCATATTATAAAACAAATCATTTTTTCAAACAAAAAAACTGAAACAAAGTTAACTGATTTTATGAGTAATTAAGTTAATGGATGTATGTTTAGAATTTTTAGTTATAAAATAATGTATGTGCTTAAAATTCGTTGTATGCTTTAAATTAGAAAATGTACTTAAAATTCGTTAACTTTAATATAAAATTATTTTCTTAATGTTGAAAATACAGTATATTCCTCAACATTCTTTTTTCTTATTTTCCTTGCTGTTTTTTTTTGTTTGTTTTTTATGGATAAGATACATAAAATAAATAGATATTAATTTACAAAAAGGTGTGAACAATTACTTTTTTAAATATATAGTGTTTCTGAATTTAAAATTTGTTTTATGTGGTTTATAAAATGTATTGAAAGATTAACCTTTATATAACAAATTTTCCATTTAATGAACTTTTTTCAGGATTTAGTGATGGCTTTAAATAGAGGTCCAACTGTATATCCTGATTCATGTCCTCCTATTTAATTTTTGTTTCAATGTGATGAAGAATATTGATAAATTGATTTTTGTGTCTGTCATATGCGTTGCTAATTTATATTAATTACTTCTGGATCAATGAAAAACAGCAGTAAAATTTATAGATCATTTTGTAAGGCAAACCATGATTGTAACATTAAAAATTTATGAAATTAATTATATTACATATTACTGCATTATATTAAAAAGCTATGTCATATAAATATTGTGTTTGATAAGGACCACTCTTATATATATATAAAATAAATTCAAAAGGTTATTTTTGTGGTGACTGGTTTTTCTTAGCTTTCTGGGAATTTTTTATTATGGGCATAACTGAAACTAAAATGTAGCAGATTTAAATTAGAATATAATATTAAAATTTCTTAAAAATAGTTTTGTGAAAATTGGATTAATTTTTTAAACTGGGAAATAAAATAAAGTTGTAGATTTATAAATAATTCATTCATTCTTTTTGTGAAGCATTAAGATTGGTGATGAGATTTAGTTGATACACATTGATTTGGTGCAACTTGTATTTATATCTTTTAGCTGAATTTGTTGAGCTATTTATTTGGCATATTTTTTCATATAGTTAGTGTTTGATTTGATTTCTCTTCTAAGCCAAATAAAATTGTGGAGATTTACCAAAGCCTATTGCCTTCAACATATATACTGCTATTCATTGAATCCTGTTAACTGCTTTTTAGATTAATGTCCTTTTTTTAGTTAAATTTGTACTGAAAACTTTTTCTTTTGATTTTGATTTGTGCACTTTATTTAGTCTTCTAAATACAATAAATTAAAAGGTTTTCTGTATTCGTTTTCATTATAATTCTCTTTATCTCTTGGATCTGAATTTCAAGGAAAAAGAATTGAACAAATTTTACTGATATAAATTTTTTAAAATGGAGAAGACCAATTTTTTAAAAAAAATCATGTAAGAAAACATCCAATATTAGTATATAATATATGGGGAAAGAGAGAGAGAGAGAAATAAACCAAATTCTTCTATGCACTACCAAAAATGTTTCGTAGGACTTAAATGAAGAAGTATCTTTCTATTTTATGCTTAGAGCCATTATTAGGATAGTAAGTTTTTAAATGTTAAATATCATTAGGATTGCAGATTTTCAAACTATTACTATGTAAATCCCATTACTACATAACATATTGTTTATAAATGCAAATTGTATTTTTAGTTTAAACAATGGCAATTGCGAGGCCTTTGGGAATGGAATTTGACCATAGCTGGCCAGAAAGTGCAGAATGCCTTACTTTAGACTTTGGCCCATTTGAAACAGCTCATAGATGGAGACGTATGCCAGAATGTGATGAATTTGTTGGTGCCAGGTATGAAACTTTGTCTACTTCAATGTTCTCTATGCTTTTTATTATTCTATTAATTGTTGTAACTGCAATAATATTTACATTGACATCATTTAAAAAGTTGTGCTTAGAAATAAAAAGGAGGGGATATATATATATCCCCTCCTTTCTTTCCATATATATATATATATATACCTTCCTAATCCTTTCTCTTACACATGCTATTATTAGGCTTGGCTTCATTATACTTTCTAATTTTTTTCTTCACTTTCTACTGTACTATTAAGTCAAAATTTTAAGCTGAATGGGGAAAGTTGGATTCTGTAAAGCAAGCTCAACCCTGTTTCTCTGTCCTAAATCAGTAACAACTCTAGAAAACATAAGTTTTCCATTTTGGTCTATTGATTTTTTAAATGTCTACTTATGTTTTGATGGGTTTTTATTGGTTTTAAAATCCATTTTCATTCATTATTAGCTTTGTAGGAATTACAATTTATCTTATATTACTTTATTTTACTATATTGTATATATATATACCCAACTCTTTTTTGACACGATTTTGAAATAACATGATACTCGAATCTGAGGAATTTTTTTATGTTGCAAAATTTTTTTGTTCTAGCACAAATCTCCAAAAAATTTGGGGATTCATCCCCTTTGGATGAGGATGATTTGGTCAAATTTTTGACAGTTTATGATAATAAAGAAGTTGATAACGACAAAGTCAAAGATGAAGTTCAGCTATTAACAGTTGATTTAATTTGGGAGGGCTTGAAATTTGCTACAAGGATGAAACAACGTTTTTTTACTCATGATTCTGACACAGATTGTGCATTAAAATTTCAACATAATCTTAAGTTTTGTTTTGCAGGATATCAAGAATTATATCAGCAACTTGAGAAATAAAAAATAGCACAGCCTATTATAACAACAAAAAACCAACTGAGGCGAACAAAACAACAAACAATAACGAACAAAATTCTATGTTTGAATCAAAACTGACAGCATTTTGATTCAAATTCATTTTTATGTAATAAAAATGAATTGTTTTTGTTTTATAAATATGTAACATGGATTTCACTATTACTTTTTTGCACTGTTTTTTAGTAAAATATTTAGAAATTCTTCATCATACACGATTTTTTAAAATTGAGGAACATATTCCCAAATTTACCTTAGGTCACTTGTATTTTTTTTTCTTCTTTTTTTTTTATGGTTTTCTAAGGAATGTATCTACCGTGTAAAAAGTTGTGTGTGTGTATATATAACTGTAGAATTCTGTTAGTGAAAGTGAACTTGTTAGATGAAGAAATTTTAAGGTAAAAAGATTTTTAGTACTGACTTTTTATTAATAAATTTTGAATTTTTTGTGAAACATAATCAATGTTTTTATATTAATTAAAAAAGCAAAGTTTTGAAACATGTATGAAAGAATATTAAGTAATAAAACTTCATTTTAGAAAAGAAAAGCAAAAGTTTTTTGACCACTGCAAAAATTTTAAATTATGATTAACATATTTAATTTAATTTTAATAGCATAGTTAAAAATTCATTTAATAGAATAAAATATTGTTATCCTTCTGTAACCTGAAATAATATAATATATATGACTTGTACTGGAGCAACAAGGCTTTTTTTACTGTTGATCATATCTATATTATTGCTATATGTTATGGTAGTATTGATGAGGCATCCTTTTGTTGATGATACTCCAATTTTATGCAAGCACATTTACACGGTAGAAAGAAACAGGACAAGAAACAGGATGAATTTTTCAGAGAATCTTGGCTTTTATATGAAACACAGACCAGAAGCTCAAAAACTCACATGACTTCCTTGGACGTCTTTTCTGATTGGTCCGAATAATCAGATTAGGTTCCTTATGCTATTCTTAATTTAAATATGCTGAGCTTTTCATTTCAAAGAGATGAAGTTGCGATTATATCCCATTATCTTGATAATTAACAGTTACTTATTTATGCGAAGTCAGGACCATTACAAATTAAAAAGGTACTTACATATTATCACAACAATTACCAATGTTCAAGATCACTCACCAAGTTGGCAACACCAATTTCACATGTGTATATGCTGAATTGGCAGTCATGTGCTTCATTTCATATAATGCCGCAAATAAGTTGCGACAATATGTACCATTAAAAACTTGAAAGATGAAATTGGGAATTATTACATATATATAAATATATTTAAGCTAAAGAACCATAGTTTTACTTGATTTATCTAATTTTCAAAAGAAAATTGATCAATCCATTTTTAAAATCACAATTTTGTGAAGAAATTTAGATTTATTTAGTTCTTTGGTATAAAGATTATTTTTAACCTATAAATAAAAATCTAAATAAATATTTTTATAAAACATACTCATGAATAAAGTATATAAGTTATATTTTTAGAATTTTTTTATTGTAGTGTTTTGTTTATTTCTTTAATGTGTGAGTTATTTATTTATTTTTAAACTGGAAGAAATACTTTAAAAAAAAGGTCTACAGTTACTTCTTTAACTTATAATTAGTTTCCTTTTAAAATAAATTATTTCAAGCAAGTTGGATTTTTCAATTCTAGGAGGAGTAAGCACACTGTCATTGCATATAAAGATGCTGTATTTGTTTTTGGTGGAGACAATGGGTATGTTTAAATTCATTTCCTATTGTATTTTGGAATATTTTTTCATGTTTTTAAATTGATCATATTTATTTCTAATTATCTATCATATTTTCTTCTATTTTATTTACTAATTGCATTAATTTTTTCCTTACAGAAATTTATAGATTTTTGTTTTTCTTTATAAAAAAAAAAAATAAAAAATTACATTTAAGTATTATGTAAGATATTTTCAGCATTCATGTTTTTAAATAATGCCAGATTATTGCCATATTTATCATTAATAGTTCTAAGCATCCTTATTAAGATAATTTATCTTATAATAAGGCTTCTGTATGTAATAAAATATATCAAAAATTTGGTAGATTTTTCAATATTTTTTAAGATTATATGTATTTAAGTCAATTTCTTTTTGAATTCCTAAAATATGGAATAATTTAATGTCATATATTGTTTTTCATAATTCGAAATACTTAATTTTTGATTTATCTATATTCACATTTTCCTTCCATATGATTATTTGAAATATATTTTCTCTCTTGACATTGGGTTTTTAGTCAGAGTTGTTTGTATCAAAAGTCACATATGTGATATAATTAAAGTCTGTATACCTTCTATGTATTTTAATTGTTGAACAAATAAGAGTTTTGGAAAAAAAAGAAACAGATTAAAGTGTAGAGTACACAGTGCATCAAATAAGTTTTAAGACTGGTTCTGTAAAAAGAAATTTAAACAAGAAATTAATTCCTGTTTTGGTTTTTTATTCAAAATATAACCCTCTGGCTTCAGTGCATCTGTTACAGCGATTTACTAATGAACCTGTTGTAAATAACTTTGTGGAATGGCCTGCAAAGCATGCTTCAAAGCTACTTGTATGGTCAAAATATCCTCAAAATAACACCCTTATAACTTCATTATATGTTTTGGGAATAAGGAGTAGTTACAAGGTGCTAAATCAGGTGAATATGGTGGATGGTTCTACTCAAAGACATTACATTTTGGCAAAAATCAACAAATGGTAAGAGAGGTGTGACGGTGCATTGTTGTGTAACAAACACCAACTGCTTTCAGTTCAATATTCTGGCCGTCAAACACTTTGAAACAGCTAAGTAGTACTGATCTGTAATTGTTTGTCCAGTTGGAATAAATACCTTTACTATCACAGAACGTAATGAGCATTGTTTTATTTTTGATGGAAATTTCCTTATTTTTTTGGCTTGCGGTGAATTTTGTGACTTCCAATCTGCATTTTGTCACTTTGTTTCAGGATCATATTGGGAACACGAAGTTTCATCACCTGTAACAATGTTCTTCGAGAAGTCTGGATCATTTTCAGTGGCTGAAATGATTCCTCAATGTGCACTTCTCATTGCTTTTTGTTCAGGAGCTAAAGGGGGTGGAACAAATTTAGCACACACTTTTGTTTTGCCAAAATCTTCATACATGATAGTTTGAATAGTTTCTTTGTTGGTGTTTAAAGAGTCTTCCATCATTCTCAGTGATACACAGCAATCATTTGCCACAAAATTTCTTACTTTCTCAATAATTTCTGGTGACCTAGATAAAATTAGTCTTCCTCTATGCTGATCATCTACCATATCTCTTCCATCCAAAAAACATTTGTGCCTCACAAATACATTTGATCTACGTAAACAATGGTCACCGTAAATTTTAGTATGCATTGGTATTTTGGTTTGGTTATTTGAATTGGTATGTTTCTGAATTACTTTTACCAAGTTTTGTGTTAAATTTAATCACAGCTCTTTGGTCCATCTTAAAAAATCAACATGAAAATATTCGTCTCTGCAAAGAATGCTCATCTTCTTTCAGCTACTCAACAAAATGTGCACAAATTATATTTCCAAGAACTTAAATTTTTAATCCAAATCTTATAGTAATATTTTTTTTAAAGTTTTGTTTGCTTATATTTCAATTTCTGTTTTAAATGGCAATGCAAATGCAAAGACATTTTAAAAAATTACCTTTTCTTTCTTTTTTTAAAACAATTTTAAATTTATTCCTTTAGATTTCTGCTGTTATCATAATCAAGATCATAGAAATGCAGAGAGCCTTATTTTCACAAGACTAAAAAATAAAATTAAATATAATAGTTTGATTAGTTTACTAACTAAGCTTATTTGTAAAACACATTTTAACTTTTTAATATTAAACATAGCATGCTTTTTTTATGTACTCTAAATTATTAATATTTATAAAATACTGAATTAGGAAACATACTTTGAATTATTAAAAATTATATTCCATTAATGATCATACTGACATTAAAAGATCAAATAAATTAGTAATAATGTAAAATCGTTTTTTACTCTCGAGAGCTAAGTTACTGTTTAAGTGTTGTTGGTGCTGTGAGCGCCACTCCCAATGCACGGCCGCACTTGTACACTCTATTGCATAGAAAACACTGCACAAAGCAGTCACAATAAATGTTTATGCCTTAAAACTTGCATTTTTAATTAATTACAGTTCCATTCACATTAATAAGTGTACCCCAAAAAGATGTTTTAATTCTCTTGCCCTAATGGCTTTGGTGTAATGACTGCAAAGAAAACACAAAAGACTAAAAATAAACTTAAGGATATTGTTAATATTATTAAAAGAGCACCATACTTTTAAAAACAATTAAGATATAAGTTCAGTGCTGTATTATCATTGTCAGCCCAGGAGCTCGGAAGGGTAATAAGAATAAGCTGGACTTAACCAGGTTTTCTGATAATAAATTTTGATCCACCAGTGCCAAGGGGGTCTGTAGATCTTCTGCGCCCTGGACCCAAAATGAGCTTAAATTGACACTGTATAAGTTTGTATATATTTGAAGAAACAGTGAGCAAAACAAAACTAGATTAAATAAATTCAGTTTAAATGGTTCAGAAATATAATTTTGATTATAACTATTTACATTAAAAAGAGCCAGTTCTAAATGCATTGTATTTTGGTGCGTAAGTAGAGGGTAAAAGCATACATGCACAAATCTCACCTACATTCATTTCCCAAATTCTCCCTAAATATATTTACCAAATTTTTCTGTATGAAATAGTAAAATATCTTCTGCACATTGTTTCAAACTTTTCATATCCGATTTTTCTAACAGAAAATCTATAATTGTATTACTGTTTTTAATGCTGCATTATATATTTTACTCTTATGTCTAGTTTTTGTTCTGGTGCTAATTTGATATCATGGGGCTGCGGGCCAAGTTGTTGTTTATGTTAGCCAAGATTGGCGATAACATTACAATATGGTTACCTTGATATTTTTATCCTGTGGAAATGTGGTTACCATGAGGATAACGTTTTTTAGAGTTAATTTTTATTGATTATTTTTCCCTGGTAACCCTATTAATTTCAGACAATTTTAATTCAATTTCTTTAAAAGTTTAACCATTTCTTTCAAGCTACTATTTCAGTAGTCTTCTGTTGTACTTGTGCTATTTTCAAATATGGATATTTCTAACATCATTGGAGAATACAAGGATATTTTTTTAAAAGAATAAGTGCCGTTCTTTTAATTATTGCTGTAAACCGAACCTTTCTACTTTATTTTACTTCTTAATAGTGCATGTTTGAACATTCCTTGTTCAATGAAATTCATTTAAGGAACTCACAGTTTTTGGAATATTGCAAGTTATCAGCACTTATTAATTGATATTCATTATTACTTTTAAAAGATATTATGTAATTATTTTATATTTATAATATGATGTAACATAATAATTATTATATATGAAAATTGCTTTTTTTATATTATCCATTTATAATTATTATTATATTATTTATAATTATTGTGTTATTTATAGTTATTATTATGTTATTTATAATTATTATTATTATATAAAAGTTATAGGAATATACTTTTAATTTACACTATTATAATAATATATTACATAATATTATTATTATATATAATTTTTATTATATTGATATTCATTATGGACTGATATTGTTTATTTTTAAACTATTCCTATATTCTTTAATTGAAATATATTTCAAAACAGTTCTTTACAAATATTTTCTTGGCGATTTGTTTCCGCTAGACCGCCATCTTGGATTCTATGTAAATCGACAACAACTGCTGATGTCAAATTAATTTCTCAAAGTTTATCTGGTTTAATCAAATTATATAATTTTTATATTCTTTAATAATTTTATTATTGTCAGTATTTGATAAGTTAATAATTATTCATCTTTTAAGATTATGCCATAAAAGTAGTTATCAACGGTACTAAATATCGTATTTCCATTCGTGAGTACATAATTTCAAAGTAAATATAAGCATATATATTTTACATAATGGAGGATACTCAGGAAAAAAGTTTGAGAAACATTGCATTAGTCATGTTAAGCAATCAGTTTCCTTGTATTAATAAAAAAAGACTCTTTGTGACATAGATTCATCTATGTGGTAAGTTAAGGGAAGCTATATTTAACAAATTTCACCATCTTCTGCATATGGAAATGAAGTTGCCAGTCTATTCTAATTAAATTGGGACTACCAAGTCAAAAAAAAATCTTTTGCAATATCAGTTATTTTATATTTGACATTTGATACTTGATTTACATGTATTTATTAATATATAGTATATTTTTCAGTAAACACATGTTAAACGATTTGTTGAGGTTCGATGTGAAGGACAACTCTTGGGGCAGGTTAGTGTTTGTTTTTTTTCTGCTGTTTTTTTGTTGAAATGGTCATGAATTATGTTATACATATTATGATTCTGTAGTATAGCTTCTTTATAAAAATTAAGAATTCATATTTCTATAAAGTTAATACATTTTTTGATAGTTAAATAATATTCCTAATATATGTATGCTGAATACCTTAATTGCAAATTTCACAATATTGCTTTACTTATGGTCAAGCTAAAAATTAATTTGAAATTATGTAATACTTAAAATTTTATAAAATGCAAAAATGTTTCCAAAAGCATTCAGTGTATGTTTATACTATACTGTAACTTTACTGTTAGGAACAGCTTAATGAATACTTAAATCTAAAGTTTATTATGTGTGCCCATCTTTTTGTTTTATTTATTTCTGGCCTTTCTAATTTTATTCATAAAATTAAAGTTTATTGTTTGCAATAATTCAATCAGTCATGTACATTTGTTTGTACTTCCTGCTTTAAAAATTTGTCTATTTGCAGAAATGCATTTAGATTTTCTTATACTCTTAAATGTTTTGAAAAATTCATATTTAGATTCCTTAAAATACTTTTATTTAGTTTTCTTAAGCAGTATATGGAAGCTTTTAGGTATTGTAATTGTTATGATGAGATTTAATTATATTTTTTCACTATTTATTTGAAATACAGTTATATCCTTCTAATTAATAGAATAATTGTGTTTAAGGCTCTCGTTGATACGCCACCTCGAAATCTTGAGCGTAATGTTAATCCTATGGAGTTTCTTTCTTCTATATTTACATCTAGGGTATTGCTTGCAATTGCATGGAATAAAATGCATCTAAAAAAGTGAAAAAAAATTAAATTCTTCCATTATTTCGATTTTTTTAAAAAAAATTCTAAGTATTTTTAAATATTATTTAAAGATCTGAAAATTCATATCTAGTGCATTAAAACGATCATAAAAACATTTTAAATTATCGG
>BMAV01014168.1:2040466-2081202 GCA_019973955.1 Trichonephila inaurata madagascariensis | reverse complement strand
TGACACTTGAGAGTACAGCTTTGTATTCATGACCTTTTTTGAACTTGGAGTCTTTAGTCCTTCACAAACTTGAATGATGGGGGAAGAGAGCAATAAAAGAGGGGTCAGTTAGTTTCATATAAACGTCACAGACTGTAAAAGTCAAACTGGAACCCCACCAATCAAGAAGAATGCAGAAGCTCTCCTTATCTTTAGTTTTGAACCAAAGTAGAAGGGGGAGAGGGGTTTTAGTGTTTCAAACAGTTAGGAACGAACAGAAGCTATCCCTAAACGTGAAAAAGGGGAAGATTCTAAAAGTGATGACATTTTCTTTCATCATGACAGCTGTCAGAACATAATCATCAGAAAGTTGAATAAAGTAAGCGAAATTTTGGAAGAATAGTAGCACATAAAAAAGAATGTTTATTTCAAAATCGAGAAAATTATGGAAATTTTAAAAAAAAGGCATATAATTCATCTTTTATGAAGGAACTATTTACCTTCGATCATTATGACTACGACATGAGTACTTCGCCCTTCCTTTGGACACGCCCAATCCCCCCTCCCAGAAGAGGGCGCTTTCATCGTTTTCGAGTTTCGATTTCTGTCTAAGGGCCTCTTAACCCTCTAAGCGGTCTGCACTTAAAGTCTTGCCATTCTGGAGATGCTTCAAAAATGCACCGCACATATTTTTTTGCTTTCAGGTGGGGTTCTCAAAAGCTGTTGAGCCGTATTTTTAAGAATGCGGCTCGGCCGCTTTGGGGAATCTTGCTTGAAGGCAGAAAAAACATCTCTGGAATGGCGGAATTTTACGTGCAGACTGCTTGGAGGGTTAATGTTTGTCAGTAATTTGTGCTCAAATATGATAATTTCTGAAAATTTTATTAAAAAAAAATAGTGATTTTTTAATACTGTGCTAGTTAGTTGCTAAATTTGCAATAATAATTGTTTAAAAAAAATATTTATATTACATTTTATGTTATAAAAATTAAATATCTTTAAATAAAATTTTGAGTTAAATCTCGGAATGAAAGATAAGAAATATATTGCAGTACATCAAAAGATAAAAGAAACTGCCAATAAAAAAAAAGACGAGAGAGAGAAGGCTTATATGTATCAAATGTTTAAAAGTATATGTATGTTATATACACACACACACACAATTTTTTAAACTTTATTGCTATGTTCCCTACATTTTTTTGAATATATATTTATCTCTGTTAAATTAAAAGATAATTATATGATTATAATTTTAAAAATTGTTGAATTTGCTTAGAATACTAAATTATTTTTAATTGTTTGGTATTTCAAATAAGATACAAATTTTTAGTAAAATGTTCATTCTTGGTTCAATATTTTGGTATTTTGACAAATATGCTTCATTAGTAGGTAGTAACGTATTCAATGTAGATCAGCTTGTGAAACTTTTAACCAGTTTATTCAATCAGTGAATAATCACTATCAAAATAAATTAATCAAGGAAAGCAGAAGAACTGAATACTAAAAGAGATAAATAATATAAAGAAGGGGAAAAACTTATCTACGTTAATAACTAAATTTAAGCAAAGGCACCTCCTAAATTTTTGCTTCTAAATACAGATTACACTGAAGTTTCTTTCACAGTTATAAAGATTTTAAGTAGTCAAAACAACATATTTATGTGAAAAATCTTTTTCAATGCATGTAGAAATGACAAAATATAAAAATGAATTAAATGCTGAATATGAAATGCCGCTGTAGATTACTTTAATAGGCCCAGTCTTCAACAGCTTGTATAAGAAATATAAGTGCATATTCCAGTCCCTCTAAATGTAATACAAGAGTAGATGACTCCTGGAGCACTAGTTAATGAGTAAATTGCATTAATTTGTGTTAATATATATTACAGTACGAGATCTTTAATTGTCTCAAGAGATCAGCACATGGGGTGTTCTGTATACCCCATCAATAAGAATTCCATAAAAGTGTGTTGTAGGTTTAATTTATACCAATCTTAGTCTCAATAGCAATGTTTTCAAATTAAAAAAAATTTAACTTAATTTCTGAGTGAAGAGACTCAAAAATTTTTTCTTAGTTCTTTATACTAACACACTACTGTCATTCAATAGAAGTATTTTCTTTCTGAAAGCCATTACAGAAATTTTATATTACTCTGATTTTTTGTATCTCTTTTTTAACAGAGCATTTACTACTGGAGTTCCTCCTGCTCCTCGTTATCATCATTCTGCTGTCATTCATGAAAACAGCATGTTTGTTTTTGGTAAAATGATATATATCTTCTGTTTTTTTACTTTTATGTTTTTTCTTTTGATATATTGAAAAGGTAATGTTTTTCAGGAGGGTATACTGGAGATATTCATTCAAATTCCAATTTAACAAATAAAAATGATTTATTTGAATACAAATTCACATCAGGTCAGTGGGTGGAATGGAAATTTGAAGGAAAGTAAGTATTTTAAACATTAAAATTACTTAACATTATTTCAACCATTTGTCTTATCACTATATTTATATTTTTATATTAATGTTTGATTGAATCATGTCATAAAAAACTGTGCTAGGTCTAAATCCTCTAAATTAATGAAATAACTAATAAAATGTATTAAACATTAAGAAAACTTAGTTAAAACTAGATTTATAAAAATTATTAACAATATATGAAACAGCCAATAACTAATTCAAGAGTTGAAGTAGTGGATGCGATATTTAGAACCCATTTTATAATTGGGAAGAGTAGCTCTCCTACCAGTTGGTTAGACAGGAAAGCTGCAATTTGTGAATAATTTACGTCAGTGGCACACACAAAGGGGGGGTCCCCAGATCCCCCAAAGCCCTTGAGTTTTTGGATTGATCATAATCTTATGCTTATAGGATGTAAAATTTAATTATTTGTTGTTAATAATTAATTTTATTAATTAATGCTAATTATTTATACAGTAATTAATTTTTTACTGTTTTTTGTTCCTGAAAATCCATACAGTCAAAGGAATATGTTTGACGGTGCATTGGTGTATAATATGAGACTTGTGAACTTTCAACCTTAAAAAATTCCTGTGTGCACTACAGATTCATGTCCTTCAATGGGCACATGGTTTTTGATTTGGTAATGACAACTTTTTTTTTTTCAACCTTCAGGTCTCTGTTGAGGATCAGAACACCTAGGAACCTCATCTTCAATATGGACAGGCTTACTAGATGGGACAATTATATTTGGTGCCATAGTCAGTTTCAAAAGGCTAATTTTTAAAATATAAGCAGACACAACCTGTCAATGAATGCAATCTGGTTATCATAATCAATTTCTATAGGGAAGAACTTGGGGTGGGAAGCATGATATATGATTTATGTTACAGTTGAGTCAGAGATCCTCAGATATAATCTTAATGAATGAAACATGAGAGGAACATTGATCCTTATGAATGTAGATGTCTTGGATTACCATGTCTGGAAGATGGAGAAGGAGAGATACTCTCTGTGGCATTGCATATACACTGTGTGTATAAAAGCAGAATATTCTATAAGTGCACTTGAAATTTGAAAAAAAAAAATTTCCAGATGACATAATTTTCCCATAGATCATTTCAATGGGAGATAATCTCATATTTTCCTTCAAAAGCAGTGCCAAGTAGAATGAATGGCCAGGAGAGCCTCTTACTATATCTCTGTGGCATTTATACTGAGGCCTACCTTCAAGGACCAATTCATGTGTTTAATGACCTCATTCACCATATAGTGACTGGCAATTGTTCTGGTATGATGAGTCCCAAGATGGTTCTAAGTTGGATATTAATCAACTTTTGCTACTGATTCTGCAATTTGATCTCTCAAGGAAATGGCCATTTGGGTAAAATGATCAATACACATAACTAAAGTCATTATTTGAGGGAAGAGGGTTTATGGATGTCAACTTGCACAAGACCAAACCTAAACTTTGGTATCATAAATTGAGTCAGTGGAGTTTGGTTTGCTCATGCACGCCATTTCTGAACACCTTTTTTGCGTCAATATTCTAACAAATTGTTGCTTTATCAGATCTAGTGTAGTGTTAATTCTTGGATGCAAAAGATTGTGCAATGTGTTGGAAACAAACTTTTGGAAGCTCTTAGGATAAGTTGATCTGGTTGAAATGTTGCATTACAAAACCTTAGATGAAAGGAAGTGCATCTATGAAATCAGAGCTTCTTGAGAGCAAAGATTTTAACTCTTCGGCTACCTTTGCAAGCATATCAATATCCTTAGACTTGCATATGTTTCTATAAAGATCCTAAATCATCATTTAGTGAACCTTCAGAAAGATTTTTCTTTCTTTAGAGTTAGTGCAAGAGTTTCCTATTCCCAGATATAAATCCTGTAACCAAAGTTTTAACTTAGCAGATGTAGATCTAGAATAAGTTTCTATTAACTGTCCTTTTTACATCTTGTACCAATATTGTTTCCAATCCAGTTCTGTCGAAAATTCTTTACCTTGAGCAATACTTTCAAATACAAAGCTGAAACCACATAATATATTTAGTTTTGTCAATCACATGGAGTTCACTGTCCATTTGAAAGAACCATGCTTCAGAGTTGCTTTTCCAAAAAGGAAGCAGTTTAATTGATATGCTAGCCACAATGACAAATAGCTTTTGTATCAGGCATTATTTATATGAGGCAAGCAAAAAGAGGTGTAAAACTGTTTTAAATAAAAAAAAAATTTAGAATTTGACAGAGGTAAATATATATAAAAATGACTGGAATAACCGAGAAAGGAAGTGAAACATTGACCTGCATTTGGGAACCAGAAGAAACTAGTGGCTTTAAGTCATGGCATGAGCTTAAAAGTGAAGTTATTGCAGCCACTGGTGAAAGATTCTTCAAGTTTCTTACAAAAAGGATGTTAGAAGACATTTTGTAATCCAAGGTCACCAATCTAGTGGAATCATACTATAAAAATCATGCTGCATCCAAATCCACTAGTAAAATTTACTTGACATGAAAGAATCTTAAACCTAGAATTATAAAAGTATCAACAATACAAGAAATTGCCAACCGACAGATCAAATAAGCAAGAGTAACCCCTCAGCTTTTAGTCCAGTGTAGCTATTAAATTTACTTAATATTAAGACATTTTATTTTGTTTTTAAGCATTATTATAACATCCAAAATTGCCCTATTGTGTCTATTAACCAATGTAATAAATATAATGATATTTTTAATTCAAATTTAAATTGTTTCTTAATTTTGTTATTGTTCTAAAAATTATGTTAACCTCACCCAGTACCTGTCATATCTGCTAAAAGGTTTTAAGATTTAAAATTAAAAAAATTTCTTGATATTTAGTATTAGTTAAGAATGATTTACCTCTTTGGCCATTTTATCTACCGAACCTTATAATTGATTTATCTATAAATTATAATATTATCAATGAGTTATGTTTAAAACATGAAAGAAAATGAAACAAAAATTGTGTGTTCTTATTTTTATAAGTCACATTAAAGTTGTATTTTATAAATATATGAAGAAATTAGGTTTTTTTTTATTTAATTTTATTAAAATAATTTGATTATTTATCATTTTTATGTGTTCCCTACTATACCAATTTGCACAATGTTATTAATAAAAATGCAATAAATTATTATACTGTACAAAATTTGTTTTAAATCCTATAAATTAACTTTATACTGGGACCTCTAATGTTCAGCTGAGCCTCTCGATAATTTTTTTTTCTTAACTAAAAATTCAAATGGAACTTAAATATATTTTATTTTTCATGTAGACAAAAATATTTCTTCAAAATTTTGTCCAATAACCATTAATTTGACTGATTTGAAAGAGTCAAACTGAGGAAAAGAAATTAATGTGTATTTTTTTTACACATTGATTATTCAATTTAAATAAAATATTGAAATATTTAGATGATTTTTCAATTTAAGTGAAATATTTAGATTTTATCTCAAAAAAAGGTATAATTATGTATATATGTATGTTAATGTAGTAGTATTGTATAACTATAATGAAAAGTCAATTTAATTTTAAAAAACATTTTCTTCAGTTAATTCAACTTGAAATAAGAAAAGAAATAAATCTTGCAGATATATAGTCTGGTTTTTTTATATTGAATTTAAAAATCCATTATTCAAATTGTGAGCATTGTATACTTCATAACTTTTTGTATATTTACAAGCAAGATTATGTTTGTAGTTAAATTTTATGTATGTTAAAAATTATAGTAAAGACAAATTTTGCTTGTGTAATCGTTCTTAGAGTTTTGTAAGTCATATTTCAAGTAATTACATTTCATATTCAGAATGCCTGTTGCAAGATCAGCTCATGGTGCTGCAGTGTATGATGGGAAATTATGGATTTTTGCTGGTTATGATGGAAATGCCAGACTCAATGATATGTGGACTATTTCTTTATTGGGAGAATCTAAAGTCTGGGAAGAAGTAAGTAAATAATATTATTTGTTCTGTTATTTTTATTTTTTTGGTTTTTCATGTTAAAATTGCATAAAATGTAAAGTATTGCTTTTGGAAAACTTCAAATTATTTGACGAATGGGATTGATAGTTTGTAAATATCTTGTATTATATTATGGATTTATCAGAAACCTTATAAAATGAATTTTAGCGGTAAATCTTAATATTAATTGCTTTCTTGTAATTGTTTTAATATTTGACAGAAACAAATCCTATTCTTACATTACTATTCCTAAGCCATTTCTTTTAAAACTTTTAAGGTTCCTCAGTCAGGGGATTGTCCACCTACCTGTTGCAATTTTCCAGTTGCAGTTGCACGAGACAGTATGTTTGTGTTTTCAGGACAAAGTGGTGCCAAGATTACGAACAGTCTCTTTCAATTTCATTTCAAAGAAAGATAGTATGTGTGATTTGATTATTATTATTGATTTTTTAAAGAATAAATATAAATATGATGTATAATGTATCTTATTTGTAATATGTAAATAACTTACATATGATTTTTTTAAAAATTCATGTTAGGAAGAAATTTTGAAAATAAAACTTATTATTTATTCAGTTTTTATTCTCAAAAAACAATTAGGAATATATTATGCAACTCTACTGTATATCTTGTATTCAATATGCTCCTTGTTAATCATCATTTAAAAAATATTGGATGCTAATGGATTTTATTTTGTAGTTGGACAAGAATTTCAACAGAACACATTTTACGAGGAGCACCCCCTCCTCCCACTAGACGCTATGGGCATACTATGGTGGCTTTTGACCGTCATTTATATGTCTTTGGAGGTGCTGCTGACAGCACATTGCCCAATGATTTACATTGGTAAGTATCATTTTAACTCTTTATACTTTTTGTATGCAGCTAAGTTTTCCTATCTATATAGTTTTTAATAATTAAAATAATTTTTTTTTTAGTTTTTCTTAGGATTTGAAAATTATTTCTTACATGATCAAACTGTTTCTTACACTTTTAACTCTTATACATTTTTCCTTAACTTCATTAATATGTTTTCATCAAAAATTACTCTATGAATTTTATTATTTTGAACTATTTTAATGCTTTCGTGTTAATATAGGAATCATCAAAATAATGGTAATATATTATCTTTCATGAACATTATGAGTTTTGTCTGAAGTTATTTGGAATGTCTTTTAAAAAGATAAAAGTTAATGATTTATATATATATATACACACACACACACACACACACATCTAAATACCTTGATGGTATTTTTAACTTTAAAATAGAAAATATTTTTCTGGCTCTGAATTTAATTTTTTATGTAGTGAATGTTTTCTGTGTATAAAAATGTCTGTTATTTATGGTTGATTGCAGAATACACCCTACTCTTTGTTAACATGGTAGATATGTTCCTTAAAAAACCATGCATAAAAAAATTGTGTAAAAAAATTACATGCAATGTATGGCAAATTTGAGGATGTGTTCCACAACTTCAAAAAACCATGTAAGATGGAAAAACTAAATATTTTCCCATAAAATCATGCAAAAAAAGTTATAATAAAAATCCATTTTACGTATTTATAAAAGAAAAACAATTCATTTTTATTACAAAAAAGTTCAAATTAGAGTACAGTGAAAATTCATACAGTGCATGCTACATATAAAAATTCAAACTGAAATTAGGAATAAAACTACTAGCTAACAACTACTCATCGCTACTTGATTAAAAAATTTACATGTTTATTATGAACTTATAAAGAAAAATGCTATCCTCAGTAGACATGCCAGATGTATCTGGCACAGCTGTCGGTTTTGATTCAAATGAAGAATTATCATTCATTAACAGCTTATTTGGGTGGGGTTTTTTCTGTTACAAAATCTGTTATTAGCGGCTGTTTTTTAGTTCAAGTTGCTTATCTAATTCTTGTTATCCTGCTATACAAAACTCAGGATTACGTTGAAATAATGCATGAACTATGTCAGGATTATGAGTTAGAAAATGTTGCTCCATACTTGTAGCAAATTTCATGCCCTCACTAATTAAATTAACTTTTTATAGCTGAATTTCACCTTCGACTTTGTCATTATCGACAGCTTTATTATCAAAAACTGTCATACAAATAAATTCAATCAAATCGTCCTCATCCAAAGAACACGAATCTCCAAATTTTTTTTGAAACTCGTGCTAGGTCAAAAAATTTGTGTAAAAAAAGTTTGTTAAATTTGTGTAACATGTTATTTCAAAATCGTGTAAAAAAAAGTTGGGTGCATATTGTCAAAAAATATTTTTTTTCTTTGAAGTATTAATCTTTTTTATTTATTTCAGTTTTGATTTAGATTCACAAACATGGTCTGTTATTCAGCCATCTGCTGATAGTGAGGTATGCAGAAATGTATTCTATCTGTTTTATTAGTTTGATCTTGCTTGCCTTATTTAGGTATAATGCATGTCATTCAAAATACATTTGTTTTATACATTTATATTATGGTTTTTGGGATATATTGCATTCATAATTTTTTTTAGATTCCTTCAGGTAGATTGTTTCATGCTGCTGCCGTTATAGGAGATGCCATGTATATATTTGGAGGAACTATTGACAATAATGTGAGAAGTGGTGAAATATACAGATTTCAATTTTCATGTTATCCTAAATGCACTCTTCATGAAGATTTTGGTCGCTTGCTTGAAAGTCAACAGTTCTGTGATGTTGAATTTCTCGTCGGTCTGGTACGATTTTTTATAAAATGTTTAACAAGTGGTAGAAGTTAACTTAATTTTATTTGATAAGTTCAATAGCAAAGTACATTAAAAAGTTCTAGACTTAAAAAAAAAATTTTTAAGTAGAGCATATCGGAGATTTTTTGTGGCAACTATTCACAAAAACAATTTCATAGCATCACACATATATAGTAACCAACATAACCTAAATTTGTATAATACGCTCGTGAAAGGCACAGTCACATTGAATATCTAGGTCATGAAACAAGATTTTGCAACTTAATACAATTATGACATTTAGATGTATTTACACAAATGTGAAGAAATACCCAACTGTTAGCATTTAGCAAAGTATTGAATAGTCACATATTACAAATTTTGCTTATTTTTTGCTTTTAGTATTTCATAATATTGTTGATTTTCTCTTCAATGATTTGTAATTCTGCTATAACAAAATTTTTTAACTACTATAAACTTGTTAGTTTCCTTAATGAGCCATTCTTGTGAATATGCTATCAGTCTCAAGGAGCAAGACAATTCTTCAGGAGTGATGGGAATTATATTGTAGCAGAACAATCCATAGAAATATGGGATACAGCAGCAAAATTTGCAAAATAAATCCCAGAAGGTCTTCTTACTTTCTACAGCATTCAAACACAACTATCAGTGTGTAGAAATACAAATATGTAATATATTCACAAGCAATTGCCCGATCAAAGCAACTTTTCAACCCCTCAAGACAATTCTGACTTTCTAATGGTCAAAACAACAATACTGAATCGCTAGTCAAAACAATAGTGACTGTTTTTGGCGAGCAACTCCCTGTTTATAGTCTGCACCAATTTTTCTCAAAAAATCTGCTTACCTCGTGGATTGTGATATTAGTAGATTTCTCTGGTAATTTCCAAAATCATCCTTATGGTCACCAACATAGTCACCAAGTTTCCATTGAATCGCCATTATAATGTAAAAAACGGCATTGCTTGCGAATATTACAATTTTAACATAAAATAAATACAACAGAAAGTAATGATAATGTGTAACACATCCAAATATAAATTATTTACAATATTTTAAGCATTCATTTCATAAAATTTGTAGCAATATGTATCATTTATATTTATATGTTTTCTTCTAAAACATGGGATTTGCTACTACTTTTTTTTTTTTTTATATTTTTATCTTGTTTCCCATGTGATACATATATAATCATTTAATTTTAAAGAGGACTTCAAAAAGAAAAAAAATTGAAAATTGGTAAAATAAATGAAATGATGGATATTTTTTATACTATAAAATCCTGTGTATAACGTGCACTAGTGTATAATACACACTTATACTTTAAAGCTGCATTTTCTAATTTTTAAGTATATTTGTCATATAATGCTCACCCCCTTTTTTTTACGAAGAAATCTGAAATGTTAGTGTACAATGCTCTTATGTGTTTTGAAATCATTTACTCGAAATGTTATCCCAGACATTGGAAAAAATAGTGTATTTCTAAAACTATGACTATTTTAGTTCATAGGGCATGTCATTTCTTTTAAATAAACAATATTCTGACCTAAATTTTTTAATGCTCATCTTTTTTGTTGTTTTCAAAGCTATCATTTTTATACCCAGTGTATAACCATGCACCTTTAAATTTCACTCTTATTTTTGTGTTAAAAGTGTGCGTTATACGCCAGATTATGGTAAGAGGAGAATAATTATTTTGAAATTATTTGTTATATTTATTAGAATTTTTCTTTTTGTTTAGTTTTATTTATCTTTTTTACAGGAAGAAAAATGTATACCTGCACATATTTCTTTTGTATCTGCTCGATCACAGTGGCTTCGTGGGAAAATTCGCCATGCCAGAGAAAAGCAGAGAGATAAGGTTTACTTCTTATTTTCACCCCATTTTATATTTCAATATTTTTATTTTGAAATCTCACTTCTATACAATGACTTAATTTGTGATTTCCAGCAACTTCAAAATTCAAGTGATAATCATAGAGAGAAAAATTACACTCCTATTTTGCAAGTGAAACTAAAAGATGCTGTTCCTGAGGCATTTGAGCTTGTTCTTACTTATATTTATACTGATCGTATTGATCCCACCAAAAAAAAGTAAGTTTGTAACTGACCATAACGGAAAATGTTTTTGCTTTAAACCAGGGGTGTCCAACACGCGGGCCGCATGTGGCCCGCCAGTACGTAAGTTGTGGCCCGCCGACTCTTTTTAAAAAATTCTTAAATATCAGATTTTTAAAGTTTTTCATTTTGAAATTTATTTGAGGGAAAATTTATATATATATATATATACAATGTATTTGCCTGTTACCTGTTCTTGTTTTAAAATAAATCCTTTTTGATAATAGAAATGTCCTTTAGATTAAAATCGATTTATATTTTATCAAACAGTTACAGTTGATTTTACTATAGTAAATTACTTTTTAAATAAATTTCGAATTGCATTATACATATCATTTACATGACGGTACATTATTCTCTGTGTGCGACTTTCGTTTCTCCTCCTTTTCTGTTTGGAGTGCCCAAAATGCAAGAGGCAGTCAGAGATGTTTTTTAAAGTTTAAAAAAATATTCGGGACGGTTAAGATAAATGAGACAAGGTATACTTAATCGTTTGCAAATGACAGCACTTACAAATTTCAACAATGAGTAACAAAAGATTAATTCAATAGGAACACCCTAATTTTCAAGAAAATGGCAAATGTAATATTTTAAACATTTGATCATTGCATTATTATATTATATAAACATTATTATATTATCTGTGTCTGTATACATGAAAAATAATGAAAACAATAATAATTCATTTTGTTTTAAATTTTCACTCCAATAAATGTTGTTTTTTTTTAATTTCCAAATCTGATATAAAGGTACATATTTTTATGTGTGGCCCGCGAGATTATAATGTTTTTCTGAAGTGTCCCGCAAGGTCATTTGTGTTGGACACACCTGTTTTAAACTATCTTAAGTTATTTTTTATGTGATTTAATTGTTGTTTATTGATTTTGTATATTATGAAATAAAACTAACCATTTTTTTGTTGTGTATTACATTGTATTTATTATTAATTTTTTGTTATTTGTTTGTATTTTCTGAATACATTTTAACTGTGTTTAATTGAAATCTTATTTTGGCTCAAAAGACTTAAAATTCTGAGTTATTATATTTGATATGTAAGCTTATCTTTTTACTTTTTGTTAAATTGAACCAAATGGTAGAGGAAAATGCATAAAAGTTAAAACTAATGATTTGTAATGTATTATCATTCAAACATCTGCAACTTTTCTTACACCTGTGTCGAGATATTTATTTTACAGTTTCCATATTATGTTACAATTTTGAGGACTTGTTTATTTTTTATTTGATAATTGTATGATGTTTTTTTCTTTGCAAGTGTATCTGTGTACCAATTATTCATTTTTAACTGTTCTACACACATCAATATGGCTTCTCATTTATTCTTTTTTTCAGAATTCCATCTTGTTTCAAAAATTAAATTTATTGCAATAGATTCCAGATTATTTACTTTATAACAAAATTTAGAAGTAAAAAACTATTTCAACTTTTGTTAAAAATTTACTTTTAAGAAACTTGGAAAACATTTTAGTTTTTTTTAAAGAACCATTATGTATAGTTCATTGTTAATGAAATCTATTTGTAATAACATTATAACTATAATGCAAATAAATTATTCTTGTTTTTTAACCCAGCATTTTCTTGACATTTTGAATTAAGCCCTTTTTTTAATTGAAAAGGCTTTATATCAGTTGTTGGTCTTTGGATTTTTAAAAATGAAAAATATTTACAATCTTTTATATTTTATAAGTTATCCTAAGATATTCAGTTTTATTATTTTAATTCTCACTTTACTTCCAAAAAACAATGTACAAATTTTGTTGTAGATGCCGATCCTATGAGTACAAAGGTAGTTCTACTTATGATGGATGTATATAGACTAGCTGTTCAGGTAAATTCTAATTTTTTTGTTCAAGATTCATAATTTGATAAAATTATGTTAATTATTATTTATAAATGATAAAAAATAATATTGATCAAATTTTTTTGGTTTTAGAATTTTCTAAAAAAAATGTTTTTTCAATATAGCAGCTATAAGAATATTTATTAATGTAAAATGTATTTTGTGTTCATTTGAAATGTGGAGTGCTGTTAGAGTAACAGAAGTATTACAGGAGAATATAAAAAATTTATTTCACATATTGCCATATTTAGCACAGAAGATAGTTTAAATTATGTAGGAATGGAATTGTACAAACCCTGCATGATTTTTAGTGGAGAATAAATTATTCCTCCTGGAGATGTTAAGAAACATACCATAAAGAGGCTGATGATGCAAATTTTGTTCTCCAGAATTGTCCAGAGGGGCTCAATTATGTTGAATTCTGGATGATCAGTGTAGATATTTTATTTCATTTGCATGCTCTTTCTGCCATGTCTGAACAGGTCTGCCTTTATTAATTAGAGAATTATTATTCAGAAAAAAAGCATCTTGGAAGAAATAATCACATCTAAAATTTACTAATAGGCCCTCCCAGTTACTTAACCTTCTAGAGTGGTGATGACAGGGCCTGTATAAGACTGTGATATTGTTTCTCAAATCAAAACAAAATGCTTCACAGTTGGAAGAAGGCAATACAAATGAGTTTTAAAAACATTTTCCAGACATTTTTTCCCAATGGGACTGCATTTTGGCCTTCGCAGACATGACAAATCCCCAAATGTGAGAACCATTTCATTGTGGCACCATCTAGTGGTGGCCTTGCTACCAAATTTGGATGCTTGAATTAATGTTAATGTAAGCTCTAGTCAGATACTAAGTATTACCTTGATTTAATTTTGTCTAGAGTACCAGAGCCGAATTGATACTCAAGGAATCTTTTACATGACATGTATGCCTATGATTCTCGCATCCAGAAAATCTATTGACTCTAGCCGGGGTTGAATTTGCAACCTTGAGCTTACAAAGTGAGCACACTACCTCTAAACCACTCTAACTGACTTTGAAAAACAATGTTAACCTATTTTCATGTTCAACCAGGTGAGGAACAATGCCTAGAATAAATCGTTATAATACGCCTTAAGACAATATTTAGCATTCACATTAGTGAAAAATGGCTTTAGAATTGCCACTGTACTCCAGAATTTTTCAAAGGCACACAATGTGCTTACGAAGACCAACCCCATGTAGAGCGGCCAATGCACATAAAGTATGTCAAAGCTCAAAGGAGCATGGTGTGGAAGTTTAGAGAAAAGGGGGCCAGCTCAAATGTCATTCTTGTCACACTCACTAATAGTCCTTGTACAGCTTCAAAAGTAACATTAATTAAAATTTAAGTGTTATCATTGACAGAGAAACCTAGAAATGTTAGTTAATTTCTGCAATTACTTTGCTGGAATCATCCCCTCTCCCTCCTCACAATCCATTTCAACATCTACTTTACTTTATACCTAAACATGCTCACAATAAAGAATTGTGAAGCTTTATGAGAAATGAACTTTTCTATTGCTGTTGTTCTTCCTTGTATATGGTCATGATTTTGAATACTGTCTCCAAAAATACCTGCAATATTAGTGATCACATTTCAGTTGTTTCAAGAATTTATCCTTTTTGAAAGTCTGAGACAAAAAAAATTACACAAAAAAAAAAAAACTGCGTTATGATAAGTAGCTGAATCTAGAAAAAATGTGTGCGCTATTTTAACTAAAAGAAAAGTTTTTATAGTTACATTTGTGTACCATTAATATGAAATTTTTTCATATACATCATGTATGTTGATAAGCTTGTTTCCATTATTGGAGTAACCTGTATTTTCAGAAATCATTTTTAAAAAATGTGACGTATTGCATATCATTCATTTTAAATATAAATTTTATATGATGTTCATTGTTATTTGTATAGTATATATTTGAGTTTTTTGTATGTTAATGATATATTCATTTTAATGTTAAACTTCTATGAATGAAATATTTTCATTTAATTAAAATTCAGTTAAGTTAAATTCTTGTTATTACTCTGTACTGAAATTGGCATTGCACTGATTTATGTAAAAAGTCTATTGTAATCAGAATTTTACAGTTTTATTGCAATTATAAAATGTCTTCATCCTTTTGTGTGTGTGTGTGTTTATTGCTTAATTTTTTTATCTGCTTAATGTTAAATAATATTTGTTGATTTTTTTCAGCATTTGACATTTATCATAGTCTTTTTAGAAAGTAATTAATTCTTATGTGCTCTTTTACTAATGTATGTTATCTTATAGGACCTCTTTTATTATGTATATCATCACACTTTTACAAGATATATGTTACTAGTTTTTAAAAGTTCTACTTATAATTTTGTTTTTACAAGTTTCATATTTTTTTCTATCATTATCAGTAGTCACAATCAATTTGTATGTTAAAGCATTAAAATGCAAAAAAAAAAAAAAGGCTTAGAACTGAAAATAAATTAGATGCAGATAATTTCCGTATTATTTTAAATATTAACATTTTTTTCATTGTTGCAAGGATATTATTACAATTTTTTACATCAGGTTTTGTCCTCTTCAATGTATCGTAGCTAATCTGTATAATAATATGTTATTATATTTAAGCAGCAGTTTCTTAAATAAAAATTATTATTTCAGAAAATATGTTGTTTTAGCCTTCTAAAAAATGTATATCATTTGCAAATTTTAATTATTTACCCACTGATATACACTTTCTACAAAATACTCATTTCCAAAAGAAACATAACCCTTGTATAGCTTCAAAAGCTCAACATTAATAAATAATCAAGCACTGAACAAATGACATTGATTGAGATCAACTTTTAAGAACTGATTTCTATTTGTTGTAATAATATTTAGGTTATATCAACATATAATCCAATAAAATTAAATTATTGTATTGCTTAAACATGCTTTTTAAAAATTGCACTATTATTTAGTTGACAATACTTTGAAATGTTGCATATTAAAAAATTATTCCACATATTGAACTTAGTCATCTTATAAATGTAATTAAATTGGAAAATTTCTTTGAATTTGCTTATGTATTTAAAATGTAATAAAATACTGTACACTTTTCTAGTTTCACATGAGGCGGCTTGAACAATTGTGCGTGCAATATTTAGAGGGTGCTATCAATCATCGTAATGTATTGGTTGCTTTGCAGAATGCCTCTGATTTGAAGCTGGATTTTATTAAAGTTAGTATACTGTATAAAACAATTAATTTATATTTAAATTTTATATGATGTTAGTGTAATCTTTTCTTCTTCAGGAATTCTGCCTCAAATTCATTGTGAAAGAAAACACATATAACAAAATTGTGATGAGTAAAGAGTTTGAGATCATTGCTCAACCTTTGATGGTTGAGATCATCCGAAGAAAGCAAATTCCATCTGTGAGATCCCTTATGGAGCCACATTTTGATTCAGCAGGTGAAACTGTTTGCTAAATTTACCAGTACATTTTATATACATAATCAATAAATAAGGTTCCCTTTCCACCCACACACATACATTTTTGTTGTTACAACAATTAGCAAATGGTCATGGTTTTGAACTCATGGCTTGTATTGTTTCTGACAAATCATGAGTGTGAGTCATGAGGCCACTAAAAGTTGCCATTTAACTTTAAGTTAGGTTACTTTCAATTCCTCATGTGGGCATGTGTTGTGACAGTTCGAGTGTTAGCTTCACCAATTTAACTTTAGTTTTAAATAACTAATTATGTCACCTATAGCCCTAGCATAATTTCAAAATGTAATTTTGATAATTAATCAAACAATCATTCTTCACTTTTGTTTTCAGAATCTTCGATCCATGCTCTGAGTTCTAAGAATTTTTTTTTAATATTATAGTAACTTTTTAAAAATTGTAAAACTCAGGAAAAAGATAGCAAGACTTATGTTTTGCTTATTATTTTATAGGAACAACTTTGGAGCAGGATATGGAACAATACCTGCTGTCTACTGGTAAAGAATTCTGTGATATTGTTCTGATGTTAGATAACCACCCAATACCAGCACATAAAGCCATACTTGCTGGTCGTTGTAGCTATTTTGAAGCCATGTTTCGTTCCTTCATGCCTGACAATAATATGGTTACTGTAAGTTATTTATTTCTTTTTTTGTTGTACTCAAATTGATATGGTGTTATTTGAGTCTTAGATAAATACAGTCTGAAATTTTTGTAAAATTAGAATGATAACCTTATTTACATAATAGTATCTTTGAATAATAATTTTATAAGAATTTTAGATCAAATAACTCTGTGAACATTTGTAAAAACATTTTTTAATACTTAAAAGATTATTTAAAAAAAAGGAAAATACGTTTATTCAAAAATATGAAATTAATTAATTTTTAATCATTCTTCTTTAGTGACCCTGGGTGGGCTCTGGCCTTCTCCATGTATCTCTACTTTTTCCAGTTTTTAACCTTTAAAATATTCAGATCTTTTTCGATACAATTAATCCATCTTAGGGGGTCTGCCCCAAGGTTTATTTCACATGGGTTTTGCCAGAAAGATTTTCTTGCAGCAACGATCTTCATTCATTCTAATTAGATAATCAGCCCATTTAAGTCAAGATATTTCTCTTGAAAATTCCCAAAATTTCCTCATCACATAAAATTTTTGCCAGAGTCTCTGAATCAGGACAAATCAGGGTAGATCTTGTAAGACTTTTTTAAAGCAGCAATTTCCAGCTTTCTCAAATTAAAAACTATTTTAAATAACTCTAGGGTATAAAAACTTCTATTTTCTGCAATGATTTTTTTATAAATTTCTAGGACCAACTCATTTTTATTATGTATCTCTGTTTGAAAATAAATAACACTATTAACTTTCTCAAATTTATAATTGCCGATTTTTATATGACTAAGTTGTAATTCAAACAAGGTAAATATTTAGTTTTATTTTTGTTTACAAATACGTTAATTCTTTTAGCACTTAGATCTAATGCAGTAAATGCTTGTTTGAGAGCTGATGCAGTTCAGAAAATAATGCCAACATCATCAGCATAAGCCATTATTTGAACTGACTTATTAAAAATATTTCCTCTAATATTGATCTGTGAGTCTAATAACTTTTTTGAGTGCTATATTAAACAGGAGGCATGCCAATGCATCCCCCTGTCTCACCTCAAGCTGTTTGGTGAAATCACTTTGTATGTGTACTTGAATTTTGGTTTGTTTGATAGTATATGCTACAAGTGCAACAAGATTTTTAGGAATTTTCAATTCATGCATAGCTTTTATGACAAATTCTTTGTAAATACAATCATATGCTGTTCTAAAATCGATAAAAAGATTATGAGTCTCAATTCTAAATTCTCTACATTTTTCAAGAATCTTTTAAGCTGAAAATTTGCTCAGTTGTAGATCTTCCTTTCCTAAATCCACATTGACTGTCATTTATCAAGTTATCAACCCCAAACAGCAAAAGTCTGTCAAAAAGAATAGACAGAATTTCATGGGATGTGCTAAGAAGACTGATTCCTCTATATTTACTACAATCAAGCCCATCACTTTTTTTTGTGCATCATACAAATGGTGCTAAGTTTCCATTCAATTGGGAGTGTCTCGTTATCTCAAATATGTTGAATTAATCTCTTTATAAGCTGTACACAGTTAGGTCCCACAACTTCTAAAAATTCTGATGCTATATTATCAGGTCCAGGAGATTTATTACTTTTAGTTTTTTTATAGCATTATTCACTTCTATCAAAGAGGAGGATCAATAGGCTCTAAATTTCTCATTGTTGATCCACTAACTTCTGAAGGCAGGTTGGAATTCAGCAGCTCATTCAGGTGTTCCCTCCATCTTTGAAGAATGTCACCTTTTACACTTGAACTATTGTCATCTTTTCCTCTGCAAACGTCATTTTTGGCTTAAAACTTCTTTGTCCAAGATTAATTTCATGGAAGAAAGCTATGTTTTTCCCTACTGGTCCAAGACATTTAACATCATTTTAAAGATTTTTCTGAAATTTCCTCTTCTTATATGGTGATTCTTTTTTTTTTTTTTTTTTTTTTCCTTTTTTCTGGAACATTTGTGCTACAAAATATAGAGCGATTTCTGCCATCTTGAATACCCTGCCCAATCCATCTCATTTCGTAAATGGCCATCAAATCAATCCTATAACTATCCATGATTTTTATTAAAAAAGGTAGACCTTGCTTCTATAAAGTGAGCTAAAATTTCTTGCTCCAAATCTCAAAATCCTTTGCAAGTTGCCTCCATATTGACAGTTAAAAAAAAGCTTCCTTTGATTTTGTTACAAGAGAATTTTTTACAGGGGTGAGGTAGTTGATCTCATATTCAACCCCAACCTGGAGGACCAGGCCTCCAAATTTAAACCCTCTAGAGGCAGGAATGCCCCAGTATACCCCTGGACACTGGCTATCCATTTTAGCCACCTTTTACAACATGCATGAGCTACATTGGGACTATTCTTTTACACCCGGTCACCACACGAGTGGATTTTTAGTCATTAAATGACCATTATAGCTGATTTTAAATTGTTGTTTGATTTCAAATTGTGAGCAATTTAATGATTTAAAGAAAATGATGTTCTAAAATTATTTAATTCCTTCAGAATCCTGTATACTTTTTCTGAATAACTATAACTTGAGTGATGAATATTTTTAAAAATTTCTTTTGGGGCTATTTTGATGAGAAAGGTGTTTTTCTTCTATCTTTTCTTTAATCATACATTGTAATAATCTCATATTAATTTAAGGTGCCATGGTATGATTCAGTTGACTAAGATTGGTAAAAAAAAATCAAATCAAAAATTTTTTTTTGTCTTAGACTATTTGTTATATATTTTTCTACAATCTCACAAAATTTGAAAGCTCCAAGTTAAAAAAAAAACAACAAATTTATGATTACTTTTATGTTTATTTTTATTCACTTTGCAACAGCAAATGAAAATTTTGTTCTGATTTATCTCAGAAAGAAAAATATCACTTGTTTATCTTCATTTCAAATTATAAGGCTTTTTTTTTTTTTTCCTAATGTGCCAAATGCTTTGATATTTTTCTAACTTTTGCTATTAAAACATATATCAAAAATTGGTATGCATTTTTTAATCGCTTTTTAGTAAAAAATAGTGTAATTTAAAAGTTTTACATTTCTTATGGAATTTTCAATAAGCATTCATGAGAAAAAAGGCATATTACAAATATCAAGCATGTTATCACAAAACATGTACCAACTTTAGTTATGCATAATTGATTCGCGAATTTCATTAATTTTTTCTTTAAAAAAAATAAAGAGTTGGCTTCTTGTTTTTTGAGCACAAAAGCTGTTTTGCATAATGCCATATACTGTAAAATCCGACATATAATGCACACCTATACTTTCAAACTGCGATTTTTAATTTTTAGGTATATTTGCCATATAACACACACACACACCTTTTTTATGAAGAAACCTGAAATGTAAGTGTGCAATGCTCTTAAGTTTTAGTCATTTATTCGGGGTATTGTTCCAAGCCTTAAAAAAAATGGTTATACTTCAAGAACTACAACCCTTTAAGTTCATTAGGAATATCATTTCTTAAAAAAAAAAAGAAAAGAAAGAATAGTATTTCGATATATATAGAAGTCTATTTTTTTCTATGCTCACCATTTTTTATTTTTAAAGCTATCATTTTTATTCCCAGCATGTAACCGGGCACCCATAAATTTCAATCTTATTTTTTGTGTTAAAAATGTGCTTTATTCATGGGATTTTAAGGTACATTGGGGCAACCAAATATTTGTAAAACTCATTAAATCAAAGGGTTGTTTTTTTTAATGAATCATGCCATGTCCATTTAACATTAAGTAATTGAAATATAGAACTTTAAAAAATGTTTTTTTCATAAACGTGAAGAAGAGAAATTGTAAAATATATTGTTTATTGTATATTTTATGCTAAACATTTTTTTCAGATAACTATTGGTGAAACAGTACCATCTCTTCAATCTTTCAACACTCTGCTTAGATATATTTATTATGGAGAAGTCAATATGCCTCCTGAAGATTCCTTGTATCTTTTAAGCTGTTTTAAAAACAAACTGATGTTTCTTATTAAAATAAGTTGTTATTTATAAATATCTTGGCATAATAGAATGTAATAATTTCATGAATTTAAATGTGTAAATATAAATTGGATATTTTTTTTCAAAATGGATTTCTAATGTCATCTTTTGAAATAGCATTTTCTTAAAGTCAGTTATAAAAGAATAACCTTTTTTGTGTACTCATATATATATACTATGCTATAATCAAGTATAAATAGTGATACAATAGAAAGGGAAAATTTATGTCTAATGCTTGTTTATAAAAAGAAAAATAAATCTCATTATGTGTCTGATTTTTCTTCCCTCCAAAAAGTTTTATAGTTGCCATTAATCAAAAAATTTACTATGCACTTATGTTATACAGCAATTTTTTTTTTCTGAAATAAGTAATAAATCATGAGAATACTTTAATTTTTCTGTATTTTCTTCCTCTATTTTGATTTATTTTTTCCTCTGGATGGTTTATTACTATTAAAATGGAGTACAAATATATAATGCATAATTTAATATTCATTTAAACAAAATCATTTGTAATGCTCATATTAGAGAAGCATATTTATATCATCAATTTTTTCCATTAAAAATATTAACTGATCACTTTGGTTGTGCAATATATTTCATTTTTTTTTCTTATGTTTACTTTATATGCTCTCAATATTAATAACATTATTTTATTAAAAATTCAATTTTCTTTAGTAATTTTTAATTTAACACTTCATTTTTTTAGTGTTAATAGCATTTGGTGTTTTCCTGTAGAAATATGTAAATGTTATACTTATTTTATTAATTACTTCAGTATTCCAAAAAGTTTTTTTTTTTTTCATAATGTTTTTTATAATTTTTCACTTTTATTAATTTTATTATTTTTTCAGTTACCAACAGTTTATTTATTTCGAATATTATTTCTTTTTGTTAAATAATTTTTAATTTATACAAGTTTTGATAAATTAACTTTGATAAATATTAAATGGAATTTGATTAAATTTTAGTTAAAGTGAAAGATATCTATCTTAATTATACTTCAGATATCTGTTTTCTGCACCTTATTTCTATGGATTTACAAATAATCGTTTGCAAGTAAGTGAATTGAAATTTTGTCCATTAAAATTGTTAATGATGTTGATTTTTTAACCTTTATTAAGTACTTTTGAATTATATATATATATATATATATGACATGATTTGAAGTCAGAAACAGACTTAGTTTTTAAAAAGGAACTTTATTTGATCAAAGTTAGACATCATCTGACACAAAAATGTAGAGAGAAAAAGAACGCCACCGAAAAATCTTAAGTCGGATAAACACTTAAAACACCCATCACCGCATTCATGAGTGCTCTTGAAAGTTAATGCTGACATATAGGGCTATTAAATGTAACGATCTGGAATTAGACATTTTTATTGGCTAGGCCATGTGTTTGGAAGAAATAAATGGGTGATTAGTTTGATACTTCAAGAGGTGAGGAAAAAGATGAGTTAAGTGCTAGATAGAGAATTTAATTTTTAATCTAATTTAATTATCCTTACATATATATATATATATATATATATATATATATAATTTCAAATCTGTTTGATTTCACGCTTTTTTTTTTATAAAAGCACTTTTTTCCTTTCCTGCTTACACATACATGTAGGAAGAAATTTAGGTTATAGGCACATTCCTGGGACAGCATTTTTTATTTACAATAACATTTCATGTATTCTAAAAAGTGTTCTTAACATACTTTATTTTTTTAAAAAAACTAAAATAATTTGAATAAAAATTAATGACATATTTACTTCTGTATTCAGAAATATCAATTAAAATCTTTTGATGGAAAGGATGTCACCTTGTCTCTTTATTATGTTCCTAATCAATTTGTCATAAAAATATTATCGCAAAATGCAGATAGTGATGGTAAATTAAATAGGCTTCAACAAATCAAAAAATTAGCTGGAGAATCAATTGTAAAAATGTGTAGAACATAATTGTTCCTTAGAAAATAATTAATGGAAGTGTATTTTTAAACTTAAAAAATGGGTCTGTGTCAAGAATTGGCATTACTAGCAATCATTGATTATCAATGAGGGAGTGGAGGGCTGCAACAACGCAGCAGCAATTCCCATGTTGCTTGTGTGTGCAAAAATTATAAATTCGATTCTGCACTCAAATAAGTAAATGTAAACCAAACTTTGTAATTCTTGGAACTCTTAGTACGACTTAATGAAATCTTCAGAATTTGTATATGTACTACTTATGAGTCTTTTTATTTAAATTTTATTGTTAAATCTGTGGAGCCTGGAAGTAATATAATATACTATGTGTATGTATAAAATGTGAGTGGTATAATATTGACTTTTCATTTAAAAAGTTAAATTAGTTTTATAACATGTTCCTTTGAATTTTCATAAATTGTATTCATATAATAATAATTTTCTCCTCATTTTAGGCATTCTGCAAACAAAATTTAGAAATGAATGTTACTTTTGAAAATGTTATTCAGGTTAGTATATGTAGCATGTAATTTCTGTTATTAAAATAATATAGATTATAAATTAATAGATTATTAATAAAATATCATTTTTATTTTATTGAAATTGGAAGAAATAATCAGAATTAGTTCACTAACATTAAAGAAAGAATTGAAAATGAAAAACCAGGGAAAATTGAACTTTGACTTCCTGATTGTTTTTTCTTGAACTGATATTGTGAAGAATTTTTTTTTTAACTTGAGAAAATATTTCTTTTTATTTTATTTAACAACTGAATGAAATATGTTTAAAAAATATGAATGCTGATTTTCTCATAAAATTAGTATAATTTTTTTGTTTTGTTTATTTAAAAAATTTAGTGAAAAATAACAAACAGAATATAACTTAATAATTATTATGGCAGCAATAAACAAACTCTTTTTCAATGGAATTCTATTTTGTCAATATTAAAATGTTTATACCTTCAAGCTCTTTAAATTTCTTATTAACTATTCTCATTTTGCCATATTTTATATCCAAATTTTGTAATTTATAAAATAAAATTATATATCTTCCCCCTTTAGATCTTAGAAGCAGCAGATAAAATACAAGCCTTTGATATGAAAAAACATGCTTTAAGTATGATTGTTCATCATTTTTCAAAGGTATGTAGTATTAAGAATACATCTGTAGTTCTCATTATTATTTAATATCATTTCATACTTTATTCTTATTTTTCAAATTTATTTTGTAACAGGTTGCTCGCCTTCCTCATTTTCGCCTCTTGAGTCGAGAATTGCTTTTGGACATTTTGGATTCTCTTGCAGATGAAATGAGTGATTCAAAGCTGTGCCAAGATATGTCTTCTATCAGTCTGTGTGCTGATGGAGTATAATGTTTAAAGATTATTTAATGTTCTATATAAATGTAATATTACATGTGAGGCATTTATATTGCTAATATTTCAAGTAGTGAGTATTAAATCTTTAACAGAATCACAGTCATTCAATACATTTTATAACCATTTTGAGAATGAAACAACTATGAAAGTTGTACAACAGAGAAAATAGTAAACAGCTAAATTATGTGTTTGAAAGATTAAAACATCAGTTGTATGATCACATCCCTTTTCATGATTGTTGTCTTGACTGGATTTAGAAATGTATATTTTCCAAAAATTAACTTTTAATATTTAATATTGAAGTTGTGTGCTGATAAGTGTTGCAAAATAATTTTTCTATGTAAATGTATTTCTCTATATAAATGTACAAGCTAATTTCATTGTTAAATTGGATGTTAACTATCTTTAAAATACTGATTGAACCTGTCTCACAAAAAGTAATCATTTTTCTGAATCCTCTCAATTATTATTGGTTCATCCACTTTGTCGGAAAACTGAAGTATAACATTTCCTCTTTTATAAGTTTGTAAAAATTGCTAAGTACTTGTTTGATGTTATGAGACTTTTTCAACTGTAGGTTATTATGAAGTGAGAATTATATCTCTCATATAAAGAAGTATTTCTTTAAATTATTCTGATTGAAAATACTTAATGACATCTGTCTGATTTATATACTGAATTTATAATAGGAAAATTGTTGATTTATACCTGATTTCTGTTAGTATTAATAGAAAAGAAAGCCAATGTAAATTTTATCAGACTAATCAAAAATTAGGACTAACAACATGAAAAAATTTAAGGCAAAAACTTTAAAAAGAAAATTATTTTTTTTAAATGTAATTAAAAGTTTCATATAAATAGATATAATATTTTATTTTTAAGGAAAATTGTATAACATCAGATATTCATATCAATTACCACTTAGTTATTTTAAAAATTCCTTCCTTCATTATATACTTTGTTGCTGTTTAGTGGAAATGAAAATAAGATTTATGAATCTTTTTTCCCCCAGTTTTCATAACCACAATGTATGAAAATGTATGCTGGATTATTGTCTTGAATTAACTTCAAATCTGTGGACCATAATAAAAGCAGTGGGTAATAGAGTAATTATTTTTTTTACATAAAAATTAAAATGCTTAATGTATAGAGACATTTCATTGATGCTGCAAAAGGGAGTTTATGAGAGAGTTGATGTCTTAAGAATTCTAAAAATCACAAAATTGAGTTTCCAATTATATATTGGATTTTCTCAATGTAAGATGAACAAGACAATAATTTGTGTCAATTTCATAATAAGGCTTAGATTTTCCATTGTTTTGTAGTTTACCTCATAAATTAGCAGATAAATGTGCATGATATTCTAATACAGTTTTATTATACATAACTTGGCCTTCTTAAGTTCTTGATTTTAAAGAAAAGGTTTCTGAGTTATTTATGAAGAATGCTAAATAGTTATTAACAAGCAAAAGATACTTACTTGAAATGAAAGATTCAGTGATATTTTAAGGCTGCATTTATACATAATTATTTTATACAGAGAGCTTTAAAAGTTACTAAGAATGGTTCTGCATTGTGATTATTAGAGCAATTCAGAATATACAATGGCTCATTTGATTATGAAAGTATCCCAAAGCGCTGAATCATATGCATGTCCTCATGTATTTTCTACTAATGTAAATAATTGATGTTGGGTGTTTATGTGTAAAAAAGTAAAAATTATCTTTTGGTGTATGTTTCTACATTTATGTATTGTTGGAATAGATGTGTGTGAATAATAAATCGAAATCACCTATTTCTTATTTACATTCTTTTTTAAATTTATTTTTCACAATACTATTGTTGTTTCTTATCCCAGAGGATGTAGCATCATCTCCACAAATCCAAAAATAAAATAGGATTTCCTAAAACCTTGTCAATAGTAAAATTCAAGCCATTAAAAATATGACTGACCTGATCAGTCTCGCACTCTGGAAAGACTTTCCGGCCCTGTTGAAAAGTAAGAGGTGGCCTCTAATAAAGTGTGATCTGCTAATTCCTAGGAATGTTAAGTTGGTGACACCAATGAGGTTTTTTTCCATAATACCAAGGGTGAATAGGGGGTATTCTCCAAAGTGCATTGAATTCTATCCTGTGGTCTGTACTGCCATGTTCTTAAATTTAAAAATAGGCTACAAGTGTGCAATTTTTCCCTATTAAAATGTAAAACTAAAAATTACCGGTAAAATTCAGATGAGCTGAAAAAATGAATAAAATGAAATGAAAGAAAAAGCACATTAGAATTTTTTTTACACTTTTGAAATAAGAATATGAAAAAAATTTTGGGACATTTTTTTAATATAAAAAGTTGTATAAATTTTGAGTCTTACTCTTAAGTATTAGGCACAACATTTAGTTTTTATTTATTTATTGTTAATTCATATAAAAGCAAAATAAGAGCTATTGACGATTTACCTCATAATTTTATTCAGGGTCAAGTGATGAGCAGGTCATCACTCTCTCCAGATTTTCACACCACATGAATGTGAGGATATAATCCCTCTATACTTAGGGTCTTTAGTGGTACCAGCAGGGGTGACCCTAGGGCCGGGCCTCTGTCCAGGGCGGCATTTGGACAAAATTTGAAATATACTCTTTGTTACAAAAAATGTTTTTTGAAAAATTATACTTTGGAAACATAATTATTCTGTTTTAGATTGATGGTGCTAATAAAATTTGTGACGAATATATATTTTTTTAAACAAAAATGTATTGTGTGGTGATCTGTTGTTGGAAGTATGCGACTGGTGTATGATGGGTATGCTCATCTTTACAGGATTTTCACTGCTTTGTTATTTAAAGGGAAAACCATGATTATTTTGTTTTGTTTGTGGTATTACTAGGTTAATTGTATGACGAGCAAAAGATTACTAGTTCTTTTCTTAAAATATGTTTATTAAAGCAAAGTTTAGACTGCATCCTTTCATAAAGTAATACCACAGCTGAGAAAAATAATATAAGAAACAATGAATACATAATTTTTCTCCCTGTAATTAAGGAAACAAGTAATATAAAAAAGAAAAATTTTAAAGTCAATTCCTACTTAGGTCAACAAAGAAAATTTTTATTTTAGTTACTTTTTTTCAAATAATTACAATTAATATGAATATGTATATACATATGCTAGAATCACAATATTAAGTGGCAATTAATTTTTATTAATTATGATTGAAGTATCGTATTGTCATCCAAAACAATTGTGTATATAAAATTTCAGTTCAACTGAATGCTTTAAAACGTGAGAAAAAAAATCTTTTAAAGTTCGCTAAAAATGAAGCTAACGAGACTCTGTATCTGTAATTCTTTAAATAATTAGTTTCAGTATATTAATTTTAATTAATTATAGTTAAATTATCGTATTGTCACCCCAAACAATCGTGTATAGAAAATTTCAGCTCAAATGAGCACTTTAAATGTGAGAAAAAAAACTTTTCAAGTTTTGACATAAGTTGCCAAAAATGATGCCAATGTGGCAGTATCTGAATAATTAGTTTTAATCAATTAATTTTTATTAATTATAATTAAATTACCTTATTGTCATCCAAAATAATCTTTTACATAAAATTTCAGCCCAATTGAGCGCTTTAAAATATATTTTGTTAACGATTGAAAATTTGAACAAGATATATATAGGGAGATTGTGAACTAATTGTAGGAATTCAAAAACAACTATTTTTAGAGATAGATTCATGTACACACAACATACTGTACAATTTGGAGAAGTAAAATAAGCCTCTGCCTCCTCTTCTCGCCCTTATTACTTGCAAAAAAGACACTGTGCACACAGACCCTTTTTTTAAAAAAAAATTTGAAGACAGTAATAGTAAAAGTAACTTATGTTTTACTTTCAAATTATATTATTAAGTTGATTCTTTAAGTAAAAAGTCAGTTTGACAAGCCATTAATTTACAATTTTAAAAAATTAGGAATTTTTTAATCTTTTTTTAAACTTTTATAGAATGTTCAATTTTCTAAACTTTTTGATCATTTTAAATTATTTATGTTTCTTGGATCAGAACAAAAGTTAGAATGAATTTACAAATCCATTTTCTAGTTGACTATTTTCATAGCTAAACCTACAAAAAAATTTTCAAAAAATAACTAGAAATCTCAGGCTCACAGAACATATATATGTAAGTATCTATAAACAGTTTCAAGACTCAGAAAATTTCAAGACACACACACATTCAAATCTATTTCAATCTTGAACAGAAAAAAAAGCCTTAGGGAATAGAAAACACATCATCAAAATTAACACATTTAAAATTTTTAAGAGCATAGAACAAAAACTAAAATGCCTGAAGAGCTCTGATTTTTTAGAATATTATTTTCCAACTTATGTTACACATTAAAGCACTTTTTTAATTAAATATGACTGAAAATATACTTTATTTAAAATTCAAAATATGTTTTTACATAATATTAATGGCATTTGTTATGACGACAGATTGTTCAGCCGAATCTTGGCACAATATTTTCACAAAAATTTAGAGAAACACAAGACATTTATGTATAAAATACTAATGATACTAAACTAAGCTAAAAATCACCAAGTATGTACGTAAAATGAGGTTTTTTTTTTTTTTTTTTCAATTTTAAATCTAGGCAATTTTAGCAAATTTGAGTTGTGTGCTGCTCGACTTCAAAATACTATAATATAGTACTACAATGCTAATTACAGTGTTGTTTGGTGCATCATTGAAATATTCAGTTTTATCTGCAATTTTTGAATTCGGAATACTTGTATTCGGAAACCTAATTTTAATAACAGCTGAGTGCTGAATTTTAGATACATTATTTTCCGTAGTAATCACTGGCGTAGCTATTCCTAAGAGGAGCTCCTTAATATCTTGGGATTTTTTTGCTTACACGTTTTGGGGCCCCGTATCATGGATACGGTGGTAGCTACGCCCCTGGTAGTATTCCATCTCATCCAAATACTGTTTCCTCATAGCAGTCTGAGAACATTTTATCCGTGGAATTTTCTCAACAGGAAAAAATTAACGAAAAAGCTTCTTGTATAAAATATTTTTAAAAACAAAGATTGGTTTTGAAATCAATCTTAGTGAAGAAACCATGAGAACTCCCAAAACTCAAATCATAAGCAAACAGAAATTATTTTAGCAATTAAAATTGAAGCTAATAGCCATTTCACACTGAAAGAGTGGATTATGATAAAAAAAAAATATTTTTAATCAATTCAATTTAGAATGGAAAGATGCTTTAAAAGGAAACCGAGACTAAAACCTGTGCTCAAATATTTTAATTCGTTATTAGATCTGAAATTTGGGGAGCAAGCCTCCCAATTATATCAGCCAAAAAAAAAAATCTACATTGTTGCCATCTGTGTAGCCTTGATTTGGAAAATTGATACTGATTAACTAAACGGAGGAACTTTTCTTTTCACTCGTTATTCCTTCAAACTGTAGGAAGCTGGAAATGATGTTATCTATAATGTCATAATATTGCCGAGTGCATAATTAGAGTATTTTTAATTTGTATAAGCTATTTATATATTTCTATGCATTTATAATTTTTAGATTTTTTTTCTCTTGGAAATATTTAATTAATTCGATGGCATGCAAAATGTTTACGTTTCAGTAAAGGAAAAGGGAACCTGAAATTGTTACTTGCAACAGATTATCTGAGAAAAAATAAAATCCATATCGAGGAATATGAATTCTTTATTTAGAGTGAGAAATAATATTTTTCTGACAGTATATATTTCTTAAGCAGGGGCTTAGCTACCACCGAATCAATTATACGGAGACCCAACATGAGTAACTGCAGTCCCTCTAACAGTGTTCTTATATCTAAAAAAGGACCTCTAAGGAATTTTGATTCAGGGTCCACTCAGAACTAGCTACGCCAGTGTTGCACTGCATTCCACAAGCGCCATGAATTCATTTGATATCTATCTCAATTGTTATCAAAATAATTTGTATGCAACCATATCTCTTTTATTCAATACTATTTTATCTCAGATGTATGCTTATAATTTAGGAAATCAATTGACAAGTAAGACTCTTGATTGAAATTTTCTAGTTGCACTTACTAGTTGATGAATAATAATAAAATTCACTTTATTTGTGTAATTTACTTCCTCTTTTTACTTAGAGCCTATCCGGTATAATGGTTAGCGACGCTGACTGCGGTGCCGTAGGGACTGGTTTCGAGTGCCTTCACGGTATGGGGGTACTCTAAATAGCCGTCGAATCGCAAGTCCTCTCATGAGGTTGGAGGAAGGGGAAGAAAGGTGGGAGGCCCCTGACCACCCCTAGGGTGTTCTCGGGAACTCTTCAGTATGTGAGGTTTTAACCAGTTCAAAATACGCCAAGATCACCAAACAGAGCGAGTATCATTCAAATGTGGCTGTCGTCTATTAAATCTGGCTACGTCACAGATTTAGAGCAACACGAAGTAGGAAGAGTCAGAAAAAAAATGGTGGAATGCGGTTCTTCCGCAACATAATATAGTCCGAAAATAACATTTTTTAAAGAGAATACATAAAAAAATTAATTTTTAATGTCAGTTTTGGGCTTATTTTGAATGCTAACAAATTTTCAAAGAGTTTTAGAGTAATAGTTTTAGTGTAAATAAAGAGATTAAAATAGAAGAAATTTGTACATGTAAACGCTCATAAAACAGTTCTTTTACATTTATAATTCTTTTTATACGTAAAATTTCCAATTTTCTTTGGAACAGTTGATATTTTCTTTTAAATTTAGGAATTCTTGTTTCTTAAATATGAAATTAAAAATTCTAGAAATTTGAGAAAATACTATTGAATATACAAAAGTTTAATTTTTAAAAGTTTTTCTCTGTTATTTTCTTTATTCGTTACATTTTTATTTATTATCTTTACTGTATATCTTATACATTTTTTATATATTATTTTTATGTGATATTTTTACAATAAAACTATTTTTGATAAATTTATATAATAATTTTTAAGGTAAAAATCAATATTTGATTTATAAAATATGGTTTTAAAATACCAATATATATATATTTACTGAAAATTTTATTTCAGTAAAAATTTATAAACTTTTATTCGTTTTTTTTTTTTTTTTTATTTATTTTTTTATGTGAAAGATTAATATAATTTTTTACCTTCTTAGTTGGTTGTCCTTCAATAATTCACTTGAATTGAATTATGCAAGGATTATCGATTTTTATAAGCAGGTTTTGATTATTTTGAAGACATGTTTTTATAAAAAAAATAAGAATATTTTTTATCACTGGCACTCAATTTTTTCTAAATAGTTTTATTTTTCTTTAATATCAAATTATGTCTATTTTTTACAGGATACACTTGATCATCTAATTAACTATTGCAATCCTAAAATTAACTACTTTCTTGAATAATTTTATTTACATTTTTCAGACTTGTTTCAAATTAAAAAATTTTTAGTCAATATTTAATGATTGGAAATGTTATCTCTGTAAATTGTTTTAAAGAGATGACGATAACGAAGTTGGTGTATCATTCTTCTAACTGCCACACCACTCCACATTCACTATAGGGAGAAAAGAGTCAAATTCAAATATTATAACCCTTTGCATTCCATTTTTCAAAATTTATTTCTTCAAATACAAATACAGTTTTAATGTTATTCTTAAAAATGCAGCTACTTTCCAATTGAAATTTTAGGAAAATTTCTATAACTTTCTTTCTATTTTTTTCTTAAAAACTTCCACAAAAGGTACACATTAGTGTGATATATAATTTCTAAAATTTTATTATTAAAACTAGTACAATTGTACTCTTTTTTTAATTATTTAAATATATAAAAAATAGTTTATATCATCAATAGTTTATTTTTAATCAATATTTAATGATTCGAAATGTTATCTCTGTAAATTGTTTCAGAGGAAAGACGAGATAACGAAGATACTATATAATTCTTTTAACTGCCATACCACATTCAATATTGGGAGAAAAGAGTCAAATTCAAATGTTATAATACTTTGCCTTTCGTTTTCAAAATTTATTTACTCAAATACAAACGCAGTTTTAATGTCATTTTTAAAATTGCAATTATCTCTCTTATCGAAATTTTTTTAATATTTCTAAAAAATTTTATAGTTTTTTTTTCAAAAACTACCACAATTTTATTATTAAAATTAATGCTATTTAATTTTTGAAAGCTCGTCTATTGACCCCGACATCGATTTGTTTGCTTAACAAAAGCAAATTCATCCACATTTCATTAATTTGGATTTTTCCCTCTTTATAAAATCCAAATTAAATGAAACAAAACTTTTACAAATTTAAAATAAATATGTACCTATACATATCTAATTCAAATTTTTAAAAAATTATAAAAAAAGAAGTTAACTTATTTTAGTAAAATTATATAGAGTTAATTTTTATTTCAATTTGTTGAAAAAATATTGTATGTGTAGCCCAGCAATTTTTATTTTTGCAATGTTGTCCTTAAACGGTCATAATTTACACCCATGGCTTAAGACTCGAAGAAAAAGAAATTCATAGTATAGCATGAAGGGTAGTTTTCAAGTATTTGAACCACTCCCCTATTCTTGATTTATTATTGTCGCTGCTAAAAATACGATGAAAAGCCGTTGGGGAGGGGTTAAACAATTAGCTGCCTCTTCGTCCAAAGATACGTCCCTATATTGTAGACGGGTACTGCGTCGCATTTGACCTCTAAGATAAAGCGACTCTTCTCTATTGTTCAAGCAAAAACTGTTCGCCGTGAAAGTTCCAATAGGACTTCTGTTTCTGATAAGGATCTTTAGTTGACCATTTGACCATTCCATCCGGTCACTGTATGTATTCCTTCCGATCTGTATGATCTTTCCGACAAGCAATGATCTTTGCAGCTGGCACGTAATAAAATAAAAAAAAACATCCCATGTCCGTTTCTCTTTCTCTCCCTTCCCCCGCCCCAAGAGAGTGTGGAATGATTCGCTTTTGCGCGTTCTAGGTATTTTTGCGTAAATTTTCAAATAACTTAAATAAAGAATTGGCTGATCTTAAAGTTAGTCCTTTATTTAGTGTCGATGCAAGATTTAACAATATTTCAGTAATTTAACCAATTTCAACTGCAATTAAAGACAAAATTACAATTTAATTAGTTTGAATATCGATGTAAACATTAAAATAAAATTTGCATACTTACTTTGGAAAGATATTTAAATTCATGTGTTCCTTAACCCACAATTTTCTAAAAAAGTTATTGCGTATTTAAAAGTTGCATAACTTTGCATATTGCATTAGTTACCTCACATTTTACTTTCAACAGCAATTAAACAAAAAGTTTATTTATAATTATAAAAAAAATCCCAGAATGTTCTATCAAAATATTATTTATCTTGAAATGTTACTAACTCAAAAATTAATTTGTCAGCACAAAACTATTCACAAAAAAAAAAAGATTATGTTAAAAAGAAAAGTGACGTTAAAGAACTTTCAAACTCTGTCATTGAAACATTACAGTTATTACTTTTGTGGGATATGGAGCGACAAAGGCTATTATCCCATTATTCAAACATAGTTTAGCATACCTACTGAACAAAAAGAGTTGAGTAAAATTGCTTTTAGCCAATTTTTGCAAGAACAACGTTATTTTCGTGCGTACATCACTAAAATTATTAATTTTTCTCATACATATTATTCTCTTGCTTTATCATCACATAAAAATATAAATTGTGCTAAATGTTACATAAAAAGATGTTTATACTTGAAAACTAACTGCACACACACACAATTATTAAAAAACTGATTTGATTAGACTTTTATTTACATCGCATCCTAAAAGCAATACCGAGGGTCAGTAGCACACACAGGAATTTTTCAAGGGACGATCCGGGATCGAAAGTTCACCAATCTAGTATCATGTTCCTTTTGATTTTGTCGATTTTCGGGAACAAAACACAGTAAAAAACTAATTATTGAATAAATAATTAGCATTAATTAATAAAATTAATCATTAATAACAAATACTTAATTAAATTTTATGTACTATATACTTAGAATTATAATCAATCGGAAAAAAATCCAGGGCTTTGGGAGGGGGGGGTTCCGGACCCCAGCCCCCCTTGTGTGCGCCTCTGTTCATATCAAATATTAAAGTATGCTGCATTTTTTTAATAATGGAATTGATACTCACACAAATTTTTTACGTAGTGTAATATGCAAGTTAGGAAAATTAAATAACTGGTGTTATCCTTGTATTACTGAACTGCAGTTCAAAATTGGGGGAACCAAGATCTATCCAAATTGAAATTCATATTTGAATGTGATTTGGAACCAGTTGCTTAGTTCTTTTACGGTAATATCGCCTTTAATAAATAAGTTGTGCACGCAGAAATCTATAATTCAAAAAATTAAATTTTGAAAATCTCTTCTATAATGTAAACATAAAAGTAATCGAAAGCCGAAGCCACTTTTAAGGCTAAGGCGCAAATAATTGGAGGGTAAAAAAAGAGAAAAAAATTAAAATTACAACAAATGTACTACCACCTAGAGCAAGGGTCGGCAACCCACGGCTCGCGAGCCACATGCGGCTCTTTAGTTCCATAAGCAAACATTATTTATTTAATAAAAAAAAAACATTTAAAAATCGTTCTGAATTGATTCACGAGGATTAGGCCCCGTTTCCATCTCGCAACCACTTGTACTCTCTTTTCACCGCGCCCCACCCCCGTAACACGCGTCGTCAGTCCGTCGGAAGCTCTCGAACGACGCCGTCGCCAGATGTTTCTATGTAGGTCTTAATTCTCTTTCGACTCAAGACAATTTGGTGTCTTCACCAGTGCTTTGGCTGTGACGTATAGTTTGTTGTTTCAAGTAGAAGAGTTAGAAGTGAATTATTTTCTCAAAGATTTGTATGTATATATATAGTAATAAAAAAATCGAAGTAAAGGTAGTAAACCAAATATTATATTTTTAAAATCCCTATTATACATATTTTTTTCCAAATAAGATACCTAACTACTTTTTTGAAGTCAATAAGAATTGTAAAAAAGGAAACAAAGTACTACTGTTGGATATTACCGCGAAAGTGTTTTTATTGAAATATATATTTGATAAATAATATATTTTATTATTTATCTATTTTATAAATTTTATTACTTAAAAATTAGCACTAAAATAATAATTATAAGTGTAAATACCTATAAATTGTTATTTAATAAACATATTTTCGAACTCTGAGGATCAAAGAAGATAGGTATTTGAAGTTTTAGATTGTTTATATGTTTGGCAATTTTCATTGATTTCGGAATAGCTAGGCATAACACCTTTGCTCGTAAACTAAGTGTCTAATATTTGCCCAAATTAAAAAAACTAAAATGTGCAGACTGTGCCGTGATAAACACGTCCTGACAAGTCCGATCGTGCCAGTCGTTAATCACCACAATCGCGAGGCTACCACAGATGCGACGAAACTATGTACTTATAGTCAACGTACTATTAGTACATAGTTTCGTACTTATAGTATACGTGACTATGACTATGTATAGTATACTATGTACTTATAGTATACGTGACTATGACTATGTATAGAATACTATGTACTTATAGTATACGTGAGAGAGTGAGACAAACAGTGCTTCGTGTCTAAATTATTTATTTTAATATTTAAATTATTAGAAAATTATTTATTTTATTTGGGTAAGTATTTTTAATTGGAAAAAAAAACGTTGTAAAATGTGTTTTGATAAATTATATTTCATTATGCCCTGCTTCTCGTACGTATTTACGTAGTTATACGTTGACATAGTAAATAATTGCAAAACTTGTCATTTTCTGTTTTGGATACTTAAATAATAATATAAATTTTTTTTTATTATAGCTTCACCGCAAGCATAGCATCTACAAAAAGAAAAGAGAGAGAGAGAGCATTGAGCATCGAGAATTCAATCGGGATCGGCCGGAGTTATTCGCTTTCATATGCAACTCAGATGGCCTTCCGACTTGTCTCATTTGCCACGAAAAACTCGCGCATAATAAGAAATCAAATTTAGAGAGACACTTCACTAAAAAACATACTCAGTTTGCTAGTAAATATCAAGTCGGCGAAGAATGAAAAAAGCTGTCGATGAGCTCCAAAAACAAAAACAGCAATCAAGTTCTATGTTAAGTAACTGGACGCAATCTACCATTAATGTTAATCTGGCAAACTTCGCGGTATCACTAGAAATTAAAAAAAAAAAAAGGCAAACCATTCACAGATGGTGAATGTGTGAAAGATTGCTTCATACGTGCATCCAAAGAACTGTTTCTTGATTTCAAAAACAAACCAGAAATCTTGAAAAAAAACCCAAAGATTTGCCACTATCTGCTAAAACAATGCGATAGAATAGCTAAAATGTCTTCAAATTTACAGGTGCAAGATATTCAACTTTCTTCTGCCTTATCAGTTGCTATAGACATAAAAGACATGGCACAAGTTGCCCTTTTTGTCAGGTATATGTCTTCCCAAGGTACAAAAGAAGAACTTCTAGGATTGCTACCGCTCTCGGGACCAACTAGAGGGGAAGACATAACGAATGCCATGCAAAAATGCCTTGAAGACAATAAAATCGATTTAAATAAAATCGTTTCAATAGCAACTGATGGATCCAGAAGTATGACAGGAAAAAAAATAAAGGGGCAACAGCGATTCTTCAGAGCAAAATAAACTACGAAATTCTTACGTTTCACTGCATAATACGCCAAAAAGCGCTTTGTGCTCAAACATTTCCGTCCGAAATAGTTGAGGTCATGAATTTGGTGATCAAGATTGTCAATAGCATCTTGTCAAAAGCACTCTACCATTATCAGTTTAAAGAATTCTTAAACGAAATGGAGACTCAGTATTCCAACCTCCTTCACAATAATGTGCGATGGCTTTCCAAAGGTAAGGTGTTGAGACGTTTTGCTTTGTGCTTGAATGACATAAATACTTTCCTCAATGAAAAAGGCATTAATCACCCTGAATTAGAGAATGACAAATGGTTGCAAAAAGTTTACTTTATGGTGGATATCACAACGAAATTAAATGAGCTGAATCTAAAACTGTAAAGAAAGAGAAACCCAGCCTATGTTTTGGTAGAAGAATTGGTTTGTTTCGAAGAAAAATTGATTCTTTTTGCAGAAGATATTCAGAGTGGTAAATTACTTCATTCTCAATTTCTAAAGCAATAACGCGATAAAACCAGTGCAACTGTTGACACGAATTATGTCAGCACAGTTATAAAAAAAATTAAAGATGAATTTGCTGACAGATTTGAGCAATTCAAAACCAACAAAACCACTCATCCCTCTCAACACAAATAGTAACGAAATCCACACTGGGCCATTTGAAATTGATACTGGATCTCTAGAAATGCAATGGATCGATATAAAAAGTAAAGCTTTGTGGAGTGAAAAACTTACAGAGTGGAAAAGTTGGAGGTCCAGAAATGTATGTACGCAACGCAGCAAAAGTTGACAGCTTTAAAAGAAATGCCGCGAGTTGAGGCACTTATATTCGACGCATGGAATAGTGTTACAGATTGCTACAGTGAGGTGAAGAAGTTGGCATTTGGAGTGCTGACTATCTTCGTGTCGACATATTCGTAAGAGCAAGCGTTCTTTGCGTGAATATAATTAAAAGTAAAGTAAGAGAGGCCAAATAAAAATTTATAGATTCGTGTTTGAAATTTAAAACAACAATTATGAGCAAAATTTATCCAAACTTTCTGAAATCATGCAAAGCCATTGAATTTGTTTGCTCAAATGTATGTTACTGTTTTTTTTTTTTTTTTTTTTTTAAATTTTTTAGTACAAGTTACATTGTTTATTTAAGTTTAAATTTTCTACTTGAATAACCATGCAAAGCCATTGATTGCTCCCATTGAATTTGTTTGTTTAATTGTTTGTTATTGAAGTACAAGTTAGTGTTGTAAAAAAGTAAATGTTTAATCGTTTGAAATTTTACTTAAATAATAATATATATATGGCATTATTAGATAATTACTTATCTAATTTGTTGTAAAAAACACTACTTATATATGAATAAATAGATATTTTTTCTTATGAATAAATATATTAGTTTTTTTTATCAAAAAACTTTATTTAGGCAAGTACTATTTATTGTTTGCAAGAAAAAAGTTTGTGGCTCTTTAAAAACTTTGAAATTTTGTAAATTGTAATTTTTGGCTCTTCCGACTCAAAAGGTTGCCGACCCCTGGCCTAGAGCGAATCGTGAGAAAAAGATTTCTGCCCTCAAGAGAGTAAAGATTGAAATAAGATCTATGGGAAAATAAATAAATAATAACAATAAACATCGCGGTTTTTTGCTGGTATAAAACAAAAGTTTAAAAAGAATCCTTGTATTACTGAAATGATTTTAATAAAATTATCTTTAGATTCTTTTTACCTCTGTTTACACTTTACAATATTTAATTTCTATAACATAATAAATTATACGTATGAGCACAGTAGGCCTTTGACCCTCATGGGCTGTTGCGCCACTGAATTTAGTTATAATATTCATAGAATTAGAAAATGGCCAGTAGTCATCACGTTCTCAGTGAAATATAAAGCATCCTTTAATTTAAAGTTGTCATTTTTATATAAAATATGAAAAAAGAAAATTCGTATACCTAAAAATTTCTTTCTACGACAGTATTTATACCAAAAAATGCAAGACTGAATAATGTATCATTAATACTAATTTAAAAGCAAGTTAAAAATAAGGTCTCTCTCTCTCTCTACATATATTGTGCATATGTTACCGGCAAAGTATGAAATCCGGCATTCTATAGAATGCCTAAAACTAGCTGGCAATGTATGAAATGATTCTTATTTCAAACATTGCCTAGGCATTCTATAGAATGCCTAATGAGAAACCGGCAAAGTATGAAATACATCTCCGATTCGTTTCGAATATTGTGCGCGAGACTTTTAACGCGTACTTCAGGCTCAGAATCTGTCAGTTGCACATTGTGGTTTGTTCGGGAGTGTCAAAATACTCAAACTTATTCAGCATAAAATTGGTTTTTTCCTATGCTGCAGGAAAATGGAGAAGCAAGTCGTAGTGTTGGAGAAGGTCTAAAGCAGAGGTAGGCAACCAATTGCCCAATTATCAGTGGCATTCAGCACTACTCGACAAATTTATCAATTTTTGAATGAACATAAATTTGTAATAGATCTTATTTGACGAACATCTCCAGAATTTGGTCAATTAAGGAATTACGAAAAAATTTGAAAGATAACTCTAAAGGTAAATTTACAGCTTTTTTGTAAATTATTGAATGTCATAGCTGGAGATATTTAATTGTTTGAAGAGAAAAATTGCATATGTATTCAGCTTTTCCGCATTTAGTTCTACATATCTAACAAGGGGAGGGCACGACTAAGTAAATTCATTTGGGATCGCGCGACTTGGTGTAATAGTAGTACTCCTTTAGGGTGTTCACCCCTCAATGTAATTCCGTCGAATGGCCAGTCAATTCTGAGAAAATAGCCTTCAAAATTCGTGCTTAGCTTTTATACAATTAAGTTTTACTTTCCTCTAACGAGTTCGTAGCCTGATTGGTGAATCGTCTGCTTATTAAGCCCGAGGTTAGGGTTCGATTCCACGCAATAAGCTTTTTTTCTTCAATTCATTTAATTATTTTTTAAAATTAAATAAATCTATATGAAAGGTTTATTAAATATTAAATGATATTTTATGTAATTATTTTGTATTTTATTAAGTAAAAAAAAAATTAATTTATTACTTTAACTATTTATTAGTAAAATTATTAATAATTAAAAATATTTAAATTAATTATTAATAAAAATTATTAATAATAAAAATTTATTAATTAATTACTATTTATAATAATTAATAAATTTATTATTATTAAAAATTATTATTAATAAGAAATATAAATTTATTATTAAAATTATTATTAATTTATCATTAAAATTATTATTCATTTATTACTAAAATTTTCTATTCATTTATTATTAAAATTATTAATTTTTTATTAAAATTATTATTAATTTTTATTAAAATTATTTATTTATTATTAAAATTATTAATTTGTCATTAAAATTATTATTAATTTTTATTAAAATTAGTTAAATAAATTTATTAAAAATATTTAAATAAACTTATTAAAATTATTTTAATAAATTTATTAAACTT
>BMAV01014168.1:1985276-2035466 GCA_019973955.1 Trichonephila inaurata madagascariensis | reverse complement strand
GGGGGCATCTGTGATCTCTCGGAAAGGAAATTGAAGCTGATCAAACAAGGGAGACATTTGCTGAAATAATGCATATTAATCATGTTAGCGAAAGTGAATTTGAGAAAAGCAATAAACATGAAACGAAAGGAAAATTTTCAATAGCTACATTAAGAACTTTATCAAGAAAATATGAAGCCATTAGTGTACCAAAAAATGCACTTCACCCTGTCAAAAAGACACAAGCAAGAAAAAGCTCAACAGGATATTTGTCGATCATCAAAGGACATTAAAATTACAATAACGTGAACAAAATGTGACAGTTTTGCTTGCAAATAACTTACCTGTAATGTTAGCAAAAAGTGTCTGTGATTTGTGTCCTTTATTAAGGTCACGCACATTTGGAACAATTTAGTTCAGTTTTATTGGATATTTTCTCAAATTATGAAAGACAAATAGAAAAATCCTTGAAATAGTAAGTATATTTTCTCTTAGTTAAATTATTCACTGAAATTGTGATTTTTATCTTGTATATTGAAAATAATTATATAAAAAAAGAATTGGGGTGCTTCACTCCCCGCGACCATTAACGTTAGTATCGAGTGCACACCTGACCCCGGGCTTTCTCGCTTTAAATATTAAAAAAATAACACAATTGTTATTCATTAGAATTTTATATTCATTTTTTATTACTTAACATTTATTCTAAATGCTAATTCTGCGAGGCTTAAAATTACAGTTCATTCAAAACCGTTTATAATATGAGTATTCATTTCAATAAATCATTTTACATTTTTGAATACATTGTCATGCACTTGGTTTTAATCTCCTTACAATTAAGCTATTATATCAAGAATAATATATTATCATTTTTTAAATAAATAAACTCATGTTAAGAGTGGGTACTTCAGCCAGTATATAAGAACAAGTTTAATAATTATCAGTGACTTCCATGGGCTTGTCTTGCAGAGCAAAGTTTTTCAAAGTTTTTTGGAAATTGACCCTCTGAGTTCTTTTTCTATATTTAGCTGATATCTATATTTTGTCTTCTAAGCAGCCACCGCATTTGCAATATGTTCCAATTTAAAAATTAGAGAAAGGAAAAATAACATAATAATTTTCCTATTACTTAATTTTTTTTGCTTAAAAGTAACATATACAAAATTTAATACTTATGTTATTAATTTGTACGGTTTATAATTAAGATCGTGTATTGTAGCTTTAGCGTCAAAGTGCATTATTATTGCATTCAGTAATTTATTAATGTATAAGGGGGGCGCGATAAAAATTGTGATTGAAAAGGGGGGCGCCAGTATTGAAAGTTTGAGAAGCACTGTATTAATTGAATTGATTTCCTGCTCAGACAAGTAGTGCAAATAAAATATTTTACAGTCACCCTTCTCAATAAATCTGCTCTTCTAAGAGTCATAATGTTTTGGTTATTAAGAATTCTAAATTTTTTTGGAATTACATGGATAATTCTGGATTTATTTTCATCACATTTACTATCTGGAGCAGAAATGAATTTTCTTATACCATTCACTAACTCATGTGATATCAACTATTTTTCGTAAATTGCTATTTTTTCGAAAATATATAAACGAAAAAAGAGAAAAGTAATGAAAAATGTGAAATAAAATACCGTACTGTAAGTATATATTCACTTCTAAATTATATCTTTTAACTATTACATCGAAAAAAAAACTCAATATGAAATAATCTTTTTGTTGAGTATAATTAATCAGCTATGAATAAATATAACGGAGGAAAATTCAGTAAAGTATTTGAATATTTCGAAAAACATGAGTGATTATCTCCTTTAGAAATTAAGATAATGAGAGAGATAAAACAAGTAATATATTTAGAATAATAAAAGATACATGAAATTTCTGGATTAGATAAATGATTACTTTCCTTAGTACATCAAAAAATTAAAACTACGTGTAATTTGACATTTATGTCATGTATTTGTAAAATTAATGTAATTTACCTTCGTATTTAAATGATAATAATTCTTTGCTTTGAAAGAAAAACTTAAAAAATGAATTTGATTGAGAAATGCATTAAGTTTTTTTAAATCTGATTTTGATTCAATTTTTTTTTTCAAAGTGAATTCGAGAAATCGTCATGAGTACTGCTGAAACTACCCTGGTAATATTTCCAGAGAACATAAACTTTAAACGATTATCAGAAATGCAGTGTGTCACTACGCGGAGCATTTTCTGCGAGGAGAAACGTATCGCATATGGTTATTGCAAACCGGTTCTTCCCAAAGATACGCCTTGACGATCCACCTTCGGCTAGAAAAGAAGGATTTGGCGGTGGAATATCCCAGCCCCCGTTTTAAAAGATTTTCCGTGTTCTCCCTCAAAATTGGGGCGAAAACGAGCAAGATCATATTGTCACCTGCATGGTGCTCAAAGCTAATGCTAACGACAGACTTAAAAATCTAGCCCTTAGCCGCGATGAATTTCGTAGACCTTGATCTAATATTACTGACGATCAGGTGGCATGAGCAACAACTCTTAGCTGAAATAACTAGTATTTCACTTTCGGACTTTATTTGCAAAAAGGGCAAAAAGAAAAAAAAAGTACAAGTTTTTTAAAATTTTTATTCAAGTATTTTCTATTATTTACCAAAGCACATAAAAACGCTAATACGCATAGCAGGACAATGCATCAATGAGAAATAAGCACCGAATCCTTGGAGCGTACCGAGGAGAAATTCCTAAAACAAGAACAAATTGAAATTTATTCCTCTGTTTAATAGGAAGCTTTATACCACCCATTAATATTTCAACCATTCAATTGATTAATTGGGCAATAAGTAGAAGAGAGGAGATTCTAGGAGTACGAATTTTTAGCAGAATGCCTTACGCCTGGCCTTCTAAGCTAATTTTATTTACAGGATAATGCTGGATAGAATGAATGATTTAGAACATTTTTTGCTATCTTGCATAAAATATACCTTCCACAGGAATGATCTCTGGAATATATTACAAATTGATTCCCAAAATACTGTTGTCGGAGATGAGAACCCGTGACCTATGGATTCGTAAAGTGATAACCTCTATTCACAGAAATATTGTATGATTGTGATCAGGGGATAATAGCCTTGTTGCTCCATATCCCACAAAACCTCTAACTGTAACTGTAGGTACATTTTTTTTTGTGGATGTTTATTTAGTATGCATAAATAGATGATTTTTAAAAGTGTTGGTTAATTGTACTGGCATTTTTTTGGTAAATATATGTTTATGAAATGATATGAATTCAAACGATCAACTAGTTAATGAACAAGTTATAGCTGTAAGTTGCCTGCTACAGTTGATACAAACTAATGTTATTCCGTTGAACGAATCGGAAAAAGCCCCAATAAAGCAACATGTTTGTGATATCTGCGAAAAAGCATTTTCTTGTAAATCTTCACTAGTGAGACATCAACAAAGGCATAACGATGACAAAACATTTGTATGTGATATCTGTGGCAAAGGATTTAATTTGCTGTATTGTTTGAAAAGGCACCGTCTCATTCATTCGAAGGAAAAACATTTTAAATGCATACCGTGTGACGAAATTTTCTCATCGAAATCAGATTTAATAGAACATAATATCAAACATAGTGCTGTACAATGTGAAGTGTGTTGTAAAGTGTTTTATAAGAAATCTGCTTTGATAAAACACATTCGAAGTCATACAAAGGAAAAACCGTATGTATGTGAAACCTGTAACCAAGCTTTTGCCTCTACATTTAATTTGAATAGACACAGTTTAATTCACATGAGAGAGAATGAATTTGCATGCAAACTTTGTGACAAGGAGTTTACGAATAAATTACGCTTAGAGCAGCATTACATCAAGCATTCTAACAATAGACCTAATAAATGTGAATTGTGTAGTAAATCATTTTTCTCTGAATTAAGCTTAAAAAATCATGTCTGCAAAGGAAAATCGTTCAGTTGTGATGTGTGCAATAAAACTTTTCCTACAAGATCCAGTTTGATTATTCATCGCTCTACTCATTCTGCTGTTAATTATCAGGAATGTAATAAGTGTGGAAAAGTATTTTTAACAAAGTTTAAATTGGAAATGCACAACAGGGTTCACACTACAGAAAGACCTCACAAATGTTTGCTTTGTGATAAAGCATATTTTAGACTTGCTGACTTAAAGAGACATGCACATACTCATGAGTAAGACGAGTCTCCATATTTCTATAAAATTTTTCATGTAGAAATGAAAAATGTATTATATTTTACGTTTTTTTTTTATATGCAAAGCATATTTCTTAAATTAAAATTTCATATTTTTTGCATGTGTCTTACTTATATGTTAAATCTAGATATTTTATTATATATAAATAAAATGTCTAGAAAAAACATAAATATAGTTGGACACTAATTTGATAATTGGTGCACTCATCATTTTTGGCATGATTTTGAAATTGCACCCAATCGATCTTTGTGATCATTCAAATGTTATATTGTAATTTTATGGCTTCAACGTGGCAAAGTTTTTCAACTACTCGGTGGAAATTTCGTAGCTTGCTGTTATTAAATTAGTTTCTATTATTGTTTTTGTTATAAAAATAGAATTGTTGTAGAATTATAAATATTTCAATTATGTTTTTTAAACCGTATCAATAAGAACCAATATATATATCAATATTCATGGAAAAATACATCTAGACAAATATTTATTCTATAGGTCTTTTGACCATTTTGTACACTTGCTTTTATTCACCAATTTTGCAAATTTATGATCTTTAGGGATATGTATAGTTGTTAATAATTTGAAATTTTGGTTAAAGTGTAGAATAGAGGCCCTTGGCAAAGTCAATTTTTTGGCAACCGAAATCATTCGCCAAATTACCGATATGTAGCAATAGGTGGGTAAAATCCTAGGAGAGCCCACACCCTTGGCGACAAACCGGAAAAAGCGCCAAGCCAAAACAAGATGGCTCCAAACGAACCCGACAATGGCGGCAAGTGAATATAGCGGGATAAGGTGGATGCATAATGAAAATATATGTAAATAATACAGAAATTAAACATTTAAGATAAAAAAAATATAAAAACAGCACTTACTTTCTTACTGCTGATCTTTTCCGAGTGGAGGGCACAGCGTAAAAGATTTTAAAAAAGCCTTAAAGAGAGAGAGGTCTCGTCGCTAAGCGAATGATCGTGCGAGCGCTGCCACATACCTTCGAGGTAATGGTCAAACATACCTTCGGCGTGGCTGGTACGATTTCGAAGAAAGCGTTTTATTGCCGATTATGTGTTACATCATGCCGATCATTACATTTAGGACATTCATAACTTGAAGCAATCAATCCTTCCTTCCCTTTCGCATTCAACAAAGTAAAAAATTCTAAAGTATATTCACTCGCACACACGCAGCCATAGTTCCAGCCCGGAGCCCTACCAGCAAAATGAAATTCGAAATGCCCGCCGACAAAATACGAAAATTCCAGAAATAGTTAGGGTTACCATATCTAGTGTATCAAAGTAGGCTTACCAAGATGGCGCAATTATCCCCAACCAAAATAATTTGCGCCAAGGGTGTGGGCTCTCCTAGGACCGAACCCAATAGGTGTTCCGAGAGTAATGGAGCGAAGCCAAAGTAATGAAGAGCCTAATTCTGTTAGCATCTAGATAAACATTGCCAACCCCTATTCTACACTTAAGCCGAAATTTTTTCTTTGTAAATTGGGTTTTTTTTTTTTGGAGAAACATTGAATAAGAATATGTTGATGTTTTTAATATGTATTAATGTTTCATGGTATTGAAAATTCTAAATAAGCTTGCTAATAACAGTTATACTTATAAAATTGCTAATAAATTTTACTGAACATCTATTAGTTTCTTGCTTATAATTAAAAAAATAAATCATAACTAAGATATTTAGCACATTGCATTATTCATGTTTTAATTAGAAGACTGAACTTTTTGATTCAGTCATAAAATTGAAATTATTGGTTATTTCCAGTTACTTTGTTAAAATCATATCACATACATTTTCTTTTCATAATTGGCTGATTTAGTTTATTTCTTTTGCATAACCTTTGACTTAGCATTGGATGTCACTTTTTGCATTATTTTGTGTGTTCTATATTTTATAGTAAATTCTTTTAAGTTAGAAAGGAATAGGCAAAATTATTGCTACGAAAGCAGTCAAACCAGAGACATTGTCTAGTTCCCAGGAATGTTTAAAAAAAGAAATTAAATTATGATTTTTACACATAGAAGTGGAACTATAAAATTACACTTTTAAACATGCTTAACATATTTAAAGAATTTTAAGGACGTTAAGTTACTTTAAAAGATAATAGTTTAATTAAGATTTAAAAAGTATACCTTAAAACCAAACTCATCAAAAATCCTAAATTAATCTTAAATTTTATAATGGCCTTCAAAAGCAAGAATCGAAAATTTTTTTCTTATTGCTTAGAATCATGAATGCTCAGAAAATTTGTTGTATCATTACAATTTCAAGATTGCTGTTTGCATACACAGGTGCATTTTTTGGAACTTTTGATTACTAGTTACATTTTGATACTAATTTGATATCGATACACTACGCACCAAGTTGTTGCCATTCGTCAAATTGGTGATAACATTACAATATGTTCACCTTAATTTTTGGTTCTGTGGTTGCCATTGATATTTTATATATATATATATATTTCATTCTTTATTATTGTTTATTTTATTCTTTTTAAAAGTATTTATTGTTTATTATTTTGTATATTACCTTATTGTTTATTATTATAGTAAATTCAAATAAATTTTTTATTGGTTTATATTTATGGCTGTATGCCTAGTAATTTCAGATGATTTTTCCTTAAACATTGCCATGTTTTGCATTATCTATATTGCAGCTCTCGTTCTCTGCTGTTTTTTTGAAAATGGGGGGAGGGGGTGTTATTTCAAACTTTTTTAGTGAGTACTAGGATCTTTTTTAAAAGAATATGAGGACTCTTACTTTAAATTTTTATGGACGATAAGGATTGATGAATTTGGACTTGCTGTTTACTTTATTTTTTAATAATTCTCATTCTTGATTAAGATTTTGCTTATTTCAGCCGTCATGAAATGTGATAAGTGGCAGTAAAATGAAAATAGTTTAGAGCCAGGATAAGAAATTTAATGGCTGCACACTGGGGCTGGAGATCCTCATAACTGCCATCAAATAAACTAAAGCTTTGAGACCTTCTAAAGTGGATTAAATGTTTTCATAGACATGTTTACTTTTACAGAAAAAAAGTTTTGGTGAAGGACATTACTTTTACCATTGAAAAAAGAACATTAAATTTTTTTATTTACAAAAAAGTAGTATTTATTATTATAAAGTTTTGTTACGAATTTTGTGTAAAGAATACTTAAAGTAGTGTAAATAATTTATATCTACACATGTCTAAGATGTTTATATTACTCTGTGATGTATTTATTTTATTCTAAAATTGTAATATTTGCATGCAAGGCCGTTCCTTGCATTATAATGGCAATTCAATAGAAATCTTGATGATAGATCCAAGTTGGCATCATTTTTGGCAAGTTTGCGACCATATGGATTCTTCTGGAAATTATGGGAGAAATATTTATATTTTAGACACTGTGTGTGTGATAGTTGTGTCTGAACACTATAGAACAGAGGTGGCCAACCTGCGGCTTGTTTGAGTTGTAAAAGTGGCAAGTTAATATTTATGGGGGGAAAAATTTAGAAAAATAATAACAATTTTTTACAGTTTTATTTAAATGCAGTTGTCTCAAACAAAAAAATATTTTAAACATACTTAATTGAATCACAACAGAAAATACTTTCATTGTTGTGTGTTCTAAAATATCTGGATGAAAATAATGAATTGTCCTGTGAGTTTTTGCTACTCAAGAATGAAAACTGTCTTTGGGATTCAGCTTCTCTTACCAATACAATGGGACATTTAAATATTTTAAATTTCAGATTAGAAGGAAAAAATTGTGTGTGTGTACTTTTCCTACCTCCTCCTATATCTTCTTTAGCGAACATCTTTCTTTTGTCTCGATTTTGATTAAAAAAGATTGATGCAGGAGCTATCTACCAAAGAGAATAATGTTCCGAGCTATGGTAGATTTAATATTCATTTTGCAAAGGATTCATTCAGTGCTAGGTTTGATGATTTTCAAGGTGATAAAAAAAGTGCTGATCTTTCCACATATCTCTGCAAGATTTTAATTGTTACCCACCTGTTTATAATTATTTAGAATTAAATGTTTCAAATTACTAATTTTTATTTCATACTAAATTGATTGAACGTGTAAAAGTTTATTAACAGTAAAACATATGTTTGTACTTTTGTCTTTATTCTATTATTTTTAAATTCCCACTTCTTAAACTTGCATTAAAAGTTTGCTATTTGCCTAAAAATTCCGTAATAAGCCTATAAGTAACATTTTTTCATATGCTTTTGTTTGTTGGAAGTGGCACACATAATTCTTTTTTATTTTCCCAAAAAGGTCGGCCACCCCTGCTGTAGCAGATGTGAAGGCCTTCTGAGACTTATTCTGCAAATGTAGCTGCTGTATTTCAAAGACAATTTTTCAAAAATAAATTTCCATCACTACCAAAGAACTGTCTTGCTCTTTGCGACTAATTTGCCTAAAATCCCGGATCTGCGTAACAGTATAACAACTGAGAAATTATTGGCAAACGATACAATTTTCACTATACATTTAAACAAAGTATTGAATTGTGATGTAATAAAAAAAACCAATATGTATTTTTTTAATAAAAGTCAAAATAAATTATAAGTACTCTAAAATTATTTCATTATGAATAATACTTAATTACAGAAGATAAGGTATATTCATCTTCATCATCTGACTTATTTAAGGATGGAGCTTTCAAGATGTGATATCTCAAGCCACTTTTTATTTATTTTCTTCTATTTTACATGTATTCACAAATTTTGACTTATACTGAAACAACTCAATTGCTTTTTTAAATCCTCGATATGATAACTCGTTCGTTTTTCCAACTCCTTTATCAAATAAATACTCATCACTTGATCATGGTTCAAAATTAGAGGTCCGTTGCCAAAATCTCTCGAGTAGCTGAATAATGTGATACACACCACATCAATATTTACTCAATCAAATACTCATATTGTTGCTTGAAACTATTCCCCCAAAACTATGCATTATATTTAAAAGTTTTTGTCTTGTAATAAATAATGTATTAGAAGACATCCCAGGAAATCTTGTATTGGGGGCTGGGATTTTCCTCAACCAAATCGAAGGACACCTTTTCTAGAGGTGTCCTTGAGAGGAACTGGTTTGTAGTAACTAGATGCGACATGATTTTTCTAATGGGAAAACTGTGTAGTAATACATTGTTTTCCTGTTCGGCTTTTTTTGGAATTTTGATGTCTTCTGAAAATATTACCAGAGATTTTCAATAATTTCTTGAATTCACATTTTAAAATTTTTTTACCTCAGAATCAAATAAAAAAAACTCTTTGTATATCTGAATGTCAAACTAAGTTAAATTTCAAGTTTTTTTTTAGAGCAAAGAATTATCATTTAAATACAAAGGTAAATCACATTATTTTTACAAACACAAGACATAAATATCAAACTACGCATACTTTTAATTTTTTATGAATACAGTAAGACCCCGCTTAACGCTGTTTCAGTTTAGCGCTCTTTTATCTCAACCTGTGGATTCCCCGAAATTGTAGGTTTCAAAAAGTATGTACATAACATATCCGAAACAGTGTAGTTGTGTTTGTTTGGTGCAGTGTTGTACGGATGCATTTTTATCATTTAAAACATTTGTTTACATTATTGTAAGTATAAATTTATATAATACTATAACGATTAATACAGTGACAAATATTATGATCTTTAGTTTTTATCATGGGTGAAAATGAAAAAGAAAAAAAAGCAACCAGAAAAAGCATTTCACTGGAAATTAAAATGCAAGTGATTAGAAGATTAGATTCTGATGAACGTCAATCTCAAATTAGTGCTGCATTGAATTTGGCAACTTCAAAAAGATCTTCCATCTTCCCCTAACCCCATTATTTACATGTTAAGATGGCCTCGTTTAGCTTTACGCTCTACTGTGATGGAACGTATCCTACGCGTAAAGTGGGGTCTTACTGTACAAAGAAAGATAATTAAGAAAAAATTCACAAATTAGTTTAATACAAAATGTATCTAGAAAACATTAAGGTAGAATCTAATCTAGAAATTTCACATATCTTATTATCCTAAATATATTTGTTTTATCTCTATCATTTTAATATTTCTAAAGGAAATATACTTTACTGAATTTTCCTCCCATTTATATTTATTTAGAGCTGATTTATTATACACAAAAATAGATTATTTCATACCGAGTTCTTTTTTTAATAAAATAGTTACTAGATATAATTTGGAAGGGAATATATATATACATACCTACAGTACAGAATTTTATATTTAATATTTATTACTTCTCTTTTTTTTTTGTTTATAGTTTTTCACAAAAATAGAGATTTACAAAATTGTTGGTATTGGGTCAAAAATGCTTCCAAAATATTGTCATAAAATAGAATGCCACCAGTCTTCAATATGTGGAAATGGGTATTATAAAGAGAAGTAATCGATTTTAGGGACAAAAAAACCAAAACTTCTACATTTCTCGTCTAGAAGGGGATATTTACTATACCAAGAATTACTTTCCTCCTTTGTAATAACTATCAAAATGCAAATACCAGAATATTGAATAAACTTAAAGCGTAATAGAAGATTAAAAGCCAAAGAGAGCATTCACTTTGAATTTAAGAAAAATAATGAAAATGTAAAAATTATTCATTAATCCCACTTAAACATATATTGCTGTTTCCTTTTTTTCTCAAAACAAACAATAATATTTTTTACCCATTTTGGTGCACTTCTCAATTAAATTATTTTCAAATAAACAAAAACTTCAAATTAAATTTATATTTTTAGATCAAAAACATTGTAAATTTAAAAAAAAATATTTGTAACAAAATCTGATGTGTACATATCTTTTCACTTTTGAGTAAAATTTTGTGGAGGGGAAATACAAGTGACACATTAACAAAACAAAAATTACAGTATAAATTTAATTTCCTTTACGTGGAAATAAAAAAAAAAAATTTTGGCGAAAGGAGTTTAGTAATTGTAATACTTTTTGACGCTGAAAAAGAAAACAATACTTTTATAAACCCGTTTTATAATTCAGTCTAAACCTAAGAAATCAGTGGCATGGACATACCTCTACATTTTTTTGAGGGGGGGGGGAGTACATTCTAAAAAATACACAAGCTCAAAGGCAAAAGCTGTACGGAAAAAATTAAAAATTTGTTGGTCTAGGGGGGGGGGGGGGGTTGAACCCCCAAACCCTCCCTTTGAGTACACCACTGCTAAGAATTAATTGTAATATATTCTCTCATTCCCTTATATTTGAAGTTAATGGGGAATCCCAGCAAGTTAGTTGGATTTAGATGCACAAAAAATTACTATACATATACTATGAATCTATTTAACAAAATAAATGGATTTGTGTTTGATTTATATAGAAAAACAAATTATCGAAGAGATTTTAGTGCAATTTAATTGAAATATTCTTTACTATCTAGATTGAAATAAAAGTTTTGTCTGAAATTATAAATTTAAAATGTCCATCTTAATTAATTAATATATTTTTTTTATTTTTATCTTCATTTGAAAGTATTGAAGCAATGAAATTCAATAACATTTGTTTTCAATTTTCTTGTTGCTAATTAGTGTTCCAAAGTGATAGTAAATATTTTTCTTTCTTGCCCATGCATGGCTAAGGTTTTTCACTTGCTCTCCGAATTCTTTTCCGCAGTGTATGATGACATCTAGATGGCTTTGTAAAAACATGATAGCATCAAAGCGCAACGTGAGAGCAGTCTTGTCTCATCCATCCTCTAAGCAATTGCTACAGAGGTATGTAAATATATAGTGAAAGATGATGGTGCTTGAGCAGTACGATCTCAATCTCTTACATTTGGCAGCGATCATTACTGTCAACACCTTTGCAAAGCCATGGCCACAAGATCAAAAAGGATAGTTTGTTTCTTCATAAATCCAGCTTGATTAACATTCGAATTTTGTTGTTGTGACAAGTCTTCCAAGTACTGAAATAAGGCATTCTTAGTAGTATTTAGGGCAGAGGTTCCCAAACTTTTTTGTCTCACAGACCCCTTGCCATGTTTTTCGGTTTGAGGGTAGACACCTGTTTACCTAATATTGGATTTTTGCAATTTTACCAATTTAAATGTCTATTTGACAGCTGGTATAGATCCACTTACTTTAAGCGATTTAAATTTCTAACTGTAGTGAAGTATATGGTGTTTAAAACTAAAAAAACTATGCTAATTAAATTAATACATAAAATGACTATGAAACAAATATTTTTAAAGGGAGGGATAAATCTGGTGCTTAAATAACAATTTTTCAACATTTTGAATCAATCATGTCAGGTTTAACTAAATCTCCTTGGTTAGTAGTGTCCAGCCCTTATTTCCTACCTTTCTTTGTTTTGGAGATTGGCAACCACGCTGTAACTACTTCTTACTAGAAAAAATAATTAAAAATTTTCTCACAATATTCCAAAATTTGTGATAAATAACAGGTATGTCTTTTTAAAGCCGAAATTGCAGACATGGTACTTGTTTTAATAAAATTTATCCTGTCGACTTGTAACTGCAAATTAACCTTATTAAAATTAGTAAATAAATCTATTAAACATAAAATCTGGTTTTGACTAAATTTTCTTTTAAAATTAACATCATGATTAGGTTTAATGAGAGCCACTATCATAGACCCCTATTTACCCATCTTGGACCCCCAAATTTTTTTCCGCTGACCCCTTGCAGGTCGTCATAGATCCCTGGGGATCCATATAGACCACTTTGGGAATCACTGATCTAGAGAATTATTACAGTGATGATGAGAAAAGTTCATTCAGACGACTTTGAAGGATTTATGTAGCTTTATTTTTCTTTCAGTATAAGATTTTCATTCGAACCCAAAAAGCTTAAGAACTAAAATAGCTTGTGCATGGTTTACAAAAAGTGTTATTATTATTTTTAAAGTTTTTAAAACTAATGCCGTATTTCATACTTTAACGATCAAGTAATCATTATTCTCTAGAATGCCTAGTTAAATCGTAAAATTCAATAATTTTATATATTTTAACTGACTTGTCTAGTTATTTCATGAAATACCCAGTTATTCTATGAAATAACGGATTTTACGCTTTAACGGTAACATATATATAAATTTATAATTATAAACACATAATACTAAATTATTTCCTAACAACATTAAAGCAGAAATAGTAAGTTTTGTGAATATGGTACATATAAATGATAAAGAATGTTTTGTCTCTTTAGTAAACATATGGATTACAATGGCATACAATTCAGAAACATTGAACCTTGATTCAATTGACGAAGATATCCCCCTTGCATCTAGAGACCACATTATTACTAGCACAATAACCTTCTATTGCTGAAAAAGTTCAAGGGAGGTATTCTAAACCACGATCAAGTGACAACAGCATCTGAGGAAGCCTCTCATAACTACTGTGATTCAGTTAAGAGTCATTTAAAATTACACATGTAAAACGCAAATAAGTTCCATAACCATTGTTTTTATTCAAAACAAATGCAATATGATCAAGACAAAAGAACAGAAGTACATTGAGCTTTTTGCAAAATATACAGAAACAGAAGTTTATGTATTTAAAACCTGGTATTTTGGCACATGGATGCTTTACAAATGTTGCGGTTATATATAGTATATAATTTTTAAAAATATTATTAATTTAAGATTAATTGCATTATGAGATGAAGATGTATTTTTCTGATTCAAAATAGCTTTATTTAAATGGTTCTCAACTTTAACTGAATTAATAAACTAAACTGCATTTCTTACATTTTTGAAATTTTATACTTTGATGTAAAAAATGTGTTTGTATAAAAACACAGTAATTCAGATTTTCATACATACTTTTTTGCTTTGGTGAAAAACTTTCTTAGATATAACTAGTTTAATTATATGCTTTTAAAACTAATTTTCAAAAGTCAAAAAAATATATATAAAGAAGTAAATTTTATAATAAATGCGTTTTTCATTAAATTTACAAAGAATAACAAAGATTCAATTATGTGCTTATAAATCTGCCAATTACATTGCTAGTACTGGATAGTATTTTGTCTATTACAATTATTTTTATCACATTTTTAAATAGTTGGCACAGTTATGGAAATCAATAAGAATTTGCACTTGTAAGAAGAATCATTCAAATTAAAAGTTCCCTTTAGAGAAAGTTTTTTTTAATAAAAGCAATGATTTAGTAATATATGAAACAATTTTAAGACTACTGTAATAGCATACATAATTAAATTAAAAAAAAGTACTAATGATTTAAGTTGCACTTTAAGATGAAAATTATACATAATTCATAACTACCATTAAATATTTATAATAAAATGGCAAGCAGTAAATAAAGGAATTACTCTACATAAAATATACCTTTAAGTTTTCTCAAAATGATGAATATCCTTATTTATAAAAATGCTAAAACTTGAAAAAATTCAATTATTTGAAAGCAGATTTTGCATTTAAAATTTTAATGCAATTTGCCTCAATAGAAAGTGCTACATTAAGCTAAATATGTTGATAATATGTAAGACAAAATGGCACTGTATGCTTTTATATAATGTAAAACTGCATTCTTTTCAATTATATAATTAATAATATAACCAAGCCTAAGTCTATCATTAATAACAGGTGTACATATCTTCTATCCTACACAGAAATAAGAATAAAAAATATAATTTTCACATAAGTTTCATACACAATACCCTTTGTAACATTTTGATCAGAATAAAATTAGTATTATAACATTGTAATTTAAAATACAAAATTATTCTAATATTATCACAAGAAAACAATACTGAAATTGATCAACACAAGTTCACAACTTCCTTGAAGTTTATTTAAAAAGTGTATTTAAAATATTCGATTTCTCGTCATTATATTTAACATGTAGAATAGTTTGGATTGCATAGGTATGACCCTCTTGATTATATTTAAGCAATAATACTGTTTTTTTTAAAAGGCAAAACTTTGTTCTAATACTAATATTTAAAAAAAAACACTTAGAATACAAAGATTGAAAAGAAAAACATTTGGATAATAAATAACTATACTTTTGAATGAAAACTTATTAAATTTGATATATTCAATTTAACTGCTTCCTTAGAAATCAAGCAAACATTCAATTAAAATGAAAAAAATGCCTACAACACAGATTAAATATTTTTAATAATGGCAAAAGAATAAATTAATTAAAGTTTAAGAATCACAATTTTAAAAACATTAGATAATTGAAAACTTACTAATAAAAAGGCACTTTTTATAAAAAGAAAAATAGCATTTGTTAAAAAAATTTTTTTTTCAGAGATAAAAGTATTAAGTATGAAGAAAATAATAATAGAGGAGGGGGGGGGGCAATCAACAGCATAGATTATTCATGTTCAGAAACAGCAGAAATTTTTTTAAAAGGATATACAAATGATGGAATATATAATGAAGTCATCTTTAGCGCACATTGAATATTTTAGATGCTAAAATATACAAAAAACACCAAGTTGAGCAAATATAAAACTTTAATCAGGCCTATTACTCTGATGGAAGTGAATATTGGATCCTCAATAAAGCAGAGGAAGAAAAGTTGCTCATGTTTGAAAGAAAAATTCTAATGAAAACCTTTGGACTTATGCTAGAGAACAATAAGAGGAGAATTCTTTACAGTCATAAAATTTACAGGAAATAAGGCAGGATTGACATTGTGAGAACTATAAAAGCATCACATATTAGGTGGCTGAATACAAGTATGCTGATGCTTTTCCTACAAAAAAGAAACTTTTTCGAAAATTGAAGGGACCAGACATAGAGGATGACCACCTACACGATGTTGAAAAGGACCTCAAACTAATTGGAAGACCACATGAATGATAGGGTCAACTGGAAGATGATCAGAAAGTCAGCCTTGGCCTGTAAAAGGCTGTTGCACTTATGAAGAAGAAAATAAACGAAATATAATGCTTAAGAAAGAGTAACAATTATAATAGATTATAGAATTATTTATTTCTCAATATATAATTGTTTAAACCAACTTTATTCTTATGTAAATTCTTCCCTATAATAAATTTATTCAGCATTAAGTTAATAAAAAGAGTATGCAAAAGTTTTGCTTTATAAAATGTATATGGTAATTAATCAATATGACTAATAAAGGTATGCTCAGTTTAAACAAAAAGTTATTAAATAGTCTTTAAATGGAATTTTGTTAAGATGTGCGAGTCATGTGAAAATAATAAACTCCTTTAAACTAACAATATTAAAAGTACATGAAAACTTTTTTAATGTACAATATAATTAATAAAACGTTTTTTAAAAAAAATCAAACCTCAATTTGAAAAATAAGAGAATTTTTCATTCCTTTAGGTTTATGAAATGTGTATAAGAAAAAACTCTTATCCTAAGAAGTTTCACCTGTCCATATCCGGTATAATAATTTTTTTTAAAATTTAAACAGAAGAAAAGAAAAGCATGTTACGTAGTATGTAATCTGATAAGGGTACCCACATTGAAAACTTTATTAATATTCAAAAACAATGGATGCATTTTTAAAATGTACCATATTTTGTAAAATTAAACTTCAGTGAACTAAAAAATAACAAAACAAATTTCACTTTAAATACAGACAAACATATAAGATGAATTCTCTAAAGTATTTTAGATGAAAAAAATCAGTATTAATGAAAATGAATAAAACAAAGAACTGAGTTTAGAAATATGAGATAATCCCAGAACATTTTGAATAATGAATAGCACTTCTTTTAAGATCACTCATTTAAGTTTCATTTTTGAAAAATTAATGTTTCTCAAAAGAAGATTTGAAATTCAGTATAATCCCCAAAAATATTAGTATTTCATATGAAAAAAAGTTATCCATTAAAGCAATCATCGAAAACTATAGCACAGAAAGGTTTTATCACATTTATTTTGTATTATATGAACGAAAAGTAAAAATGACTTAAAAGTTCTTTTCACAAGAAACAGTAAATATTTATGTACATCCATTTATTTAAGCAAAAATGAAAATTTGAAAATACACACAACACAGTATCAGCTTGTAATCTTTGGAAGTTTGCAGTCATGCTAAAAGACATCTTACCAATAGCTCTTTCTAATGCGATGCTATAGCAAAAGCAACATTCTTCTTTAAGATGGAATTAGAAAGAAACTTCTATTTGGCCACTTTTACTAAAATTAAGTATACAAAATAGTTAGAGATCAGCGTATAAAATTTAAATTACAAAAATAACACCATCTAAAAGTATAGGATTCTTTGAGCCCGTTCAGGACTCACTTTACTTTATACAAGTACATAATACATTCTTTAGTTTCAGCATATCACTCAGAAATCTAAAAGTAGAATTTTGAACTGAAAAACATGACACATAAAGGAGCAAATAAAAAACATATGGATAAAGACACTCCAAAGGGAAAAAAATGAATAACAAAATTCCTTTCAAATTTCAAAACAAGAAAGGATAGAACACCTTTGTTCTGTCTTAAACATACATCATACATTGACATAACATCAGAAAACAAGAAAAATTGTGCAACATGAAATACCAGGTTTAATGCATCACAGAATGATTAATAACATTAAAAACAGATCTTCTAATTCCTGTACAACTTTCACATACCTTTTTTTTGTGATAAATGTGAAAGATTTTTCCTTATCTTTCAGTGAGATGCACATTTCACATTCAACATTTTACTTTTCAAAAGATTTAATTTTCAATAAAAGTACTTTTCACATCAACATTTATTTATTCATTATAAAACAGTTCTATATTTACTTTTTACAGAGTAATTCAATTTCAAATAACTAAGTTATATAAATATTTTCAAAACCCAAATTTAACAACCATATACTATACATCACCATAAACATTATTTAGTCTTATAACAGTTTAAAACTTTCATGTGAAAAATAAGACATTTTGTGCATTGTACATTCCACAATCACGGGAAATTAACCACAAAATAGAGAATTCGTTGCCATAAATTGATCACTTTCAGAAACTTTGCACACCAGCACATATTAGCTGCATAAACATTCCAATTTAGTTCAATAACCAGTTTTATTTCAAAAAATAAGATTACTAAAATAATAAAATCTATTATTAAATATAATTAAAATAGTCATATTCTCAACTACAGATTTTGTCAAAGATACAAATAATGTATTAAGGCTGTTTTCGGTTAATGTTAAAGAATAGGACCCAAATTTGGAACATTTTTTCATATATAAAAGAAATGAAAATTTAATGATATTCTGGCTTCACAACCCATTGGAGAACAGCATTTTTTATCATATTTCCCATTTTTAACAGAGTTGAATCATTTTTTCTGGTATAAAATGTGTCTTGCATTTTTTATCCTATACTGTAATGTTAAATGGGCTTTGCCTTCACTTATTAAAACAAAAAAGAAAGTATTCATGGAATATTTTAAAACACTATATTGTTAACAGAGGTACGAGTTATAATATTGCAAATTTCCATGGAAATTGGATCATTTTTCTGTCTGAAAATGTGCTTCACGTTTAGTTAGAGCTCTCGTACTTTTACCGAAGACAGCCTTAAGATTTCATAATAAGCATGTTTAAAAAAGACAGTTCATTAAGTTTCTTTGCAGCCAAAGCATATTTTATTATATGAAGCCATATGCAAGATGTTTAATGAAAATATGTATATGAGTATTTGAAAATGATTTTGGAGCCATTAATTTTAAAAGATAAAAGAGGGGCCTTTTTTCAATGCAAATATCTCATTTAGAAAGGAAATTTAGTATTGTCAATATGCAAAAATTAGTAATTTTTTTTAGTGAATATTTTATTCATTATAGAACACACATGAAGATGAAATTTTAAATGAAACATTTTCTGAAATTGTGATTTAAAGCATGGAGGACACAATCCATTTTTAATGGGTAATTAAATGGATTAAATGAGTTAAAAAAATATTTAAATTAAAAGAATCAATATGGATTATTTTTCTGCAACTTTTATACTCTGTTATCTGTCTCTTTCTTAAAAAAAAGTACTAATATATTCTAACTTAGAAAATACATCACAATTAAATACATGGTAAACAGTTTGAAGAATGGAACTAACCATTATTCTTATTATACCATTTTTTCCCCCCACTAGCATATAAAGTACTTTCTTTGTAAGTCAATGATTCAAAAGATTTTTAAAATATAATATGTATTCTTTTAGAAGATTAGAGACAATTATTAATTTATTGACACCATTTTTTAAAAAAAATCTTTTATTGAATGGGAAAATAGGTTTCTAAAAATTATTTTGGAATAAAAATGCTGTTTTTATCCAAATTTAAAACAAAATTCTTGAAATAAAATTATTTATAAATTCTAACAATAGATTCTGAATTTATTATGGAAAAGTTTCTCTAAAAAAAAATTTATTTTTTTTATTTAATAAAGTCATTTTTTAAATTCTCGTATTGTCTTTCCTTTACAAATAAGATAGCAATATGCTGCAGTAGAAAGATATATTAAAAATTATATAATTTTTATTCAAATATTCCCCCCCCCCCTTTTTTATTAAGAAACAAAACAATTCCTTTCTCTGACAATATTCAGAAAAATATATTATTATAACTAGGGTATATTGGTATACTCTATTATTTACACATCCAATTAATACTTAAAACTAAATACAAAGATATTTAATCTTATAACGTTTAAGCAATTTTCTCATCTAGGAAGGGGGTATGTTGCAAAAAAATAGTTTACATCTAAATGTTTAGTAATTTTTTTAAAGAAATCCTCTTTTTTAAGAGAAATTTATCTCATTTTTAAATTGCATTAACTTAAAAACAAAATAAAAAAAAATTAAGTAAAATTTGCTTTCCCCTATTAATTGAAAAAAATACACAAATCTTTGAATATATTTCTAATGAGACAAAGTAAATTATTCCATAGTAATAATACAAAGTAGTGTAACACTACACTGTATACTTTGATTAAATTCAAATATTGCACATGCTTTGTAACTTTAAAGGTATATAATAAATTTTATAATACAAATATTGATCTACAATTACAATAATACAGTTCAAGTTTATTCCTTTAAAGTTGTCTTCGCTCAATATCAGAGTAGGACTTAAAATCTGAACACATATGCAAACAGAAAAAAACTGCAATTTTTCAAATAAGCTCAGTAGTTATAACACATATACAGATTTGTCATAAATAGTCCTTAAAAGTTTGAAACAATTTATAAATGCACCATTTTCACTTTAAAAGGTAGAGTGAAATATCATCGGTCTAATTATCAGACTGCGTAACTCCATCTGGGAGGCTAATTTGATACAGTAGGGCTAGGCGCCAAGTTGTTGTTTATGTTTGCCAAGATAGGCAATAATATTACAATATGGTTTACTTTGATATTTTTATCGTGTGATAATGTGGTTGCCATGGGGATAACGTATATTGGTGTTAATTTTTTTCCGCGGGATCTCTGCTCAGCAAAAGTAACACATTGTCACAAATTTTGTGTAATGATAAATAATAAATAATTTATATTTGGAAGTGTAATACGTTAATATTACTTTCTGTTGTATTTATTTTATGTTATAAAATCTTGCTACCACCTCTCCATTCGAAATCTAGTTTTATTATGAAATAAAAAAAGTAGTGATTACTCTGATCGAGAAATAAATTAAAAGCGGAGCGCGCTCCGAGGCATGGCGTAGACAAAACAAAAGGATTAAGGAATCGTGCCGAAAAGCATGCATTGCACTCCTTTATCAAATCAGTAACACCGGTGGAGTTACGCAGTCTGATAACTAGGCCGACGATATTGAATTCAGCACTACAATATTGAGATGAAAATTTATAAGATAAAATAGATTAAAACAAAAACGAGTAGCCAAATAAAATATATCATCAATTGGATAATTAAGTTAGAATATAATTATTGTAATTGGAACCTTTTTCAGTTCGAAAAATATGCTGGTTGTTGGTCTTATTCTTTAATATTAGGTGAAGACAGCCTTAACAAAACAAAAAAAAGAACAATATGAATTTTAACAAGTGCAGTACATTTTAGAGTAGGGAATGAATGTTTTTACAAGAAATCTAGAATATAGACAGTCATAAAATTCTTTTTTTTACACCAAAGGAGAAACATAAAAGGCATTGTTTAAAAATTATTATTAGAAAATTAAAACACAGTAGAATGTAAAACAAAAAAGAAATTATCAATATATAAACATATATTTAAAGAAGGAATTGTCAGCTATGTGATTGTTTGGTTTTAGAAATTTCTTTATATTTCCAAGCAGCTAGACGGAAAACGAAGCACAGTGGCTAAATGGTTAGTGCATAACGCTTTCACACCACAGGTCTGAGGTTCAAATCCCAGGCTGGGCAAAGTTGACTCAGCCTTTAATCCCTTCAGTGGGTCGATAAAATGAGTACCAAGCTTGTTTGGGAATAAAACACTGGGGTTTTTGCATCAGACTGACCACCCGACCGGAACATCTGCTCATCCACCTCAGGGTCCAAGGTCGCGAATACTTAGTTGGGCACAGTAGGCCTTGGCCCTCATGGGCTGTTGTGCCACTGACTTAAGTTAAGAAGGAAAACTGTCCTTTAATTTTCAGCTTAAGTGAATGATTAATACTAGAATCAGAACCCGCTTTAAAAATGTATATAATACACATTAAAAAAAAAAAATCTGCATTATTTCCCATGTACATAATAAATATTTTATTGAAAATTAATCAAATGTTAAAAAAATGCAACAGATTTTGTACTGCTAACTAAATTTGTAATAGTAGTTTCAGTTTCTATGTAACTTTAATGCTAGCTGGACCTATCACGTTTTGTATAAAATTTAACATGATTTCAAAAAACTCTAATTTGCATTGTTATTTATTTTTGTCTTATTGATACTTACTGTTTTATATATCACTATTTCAATTTCCCAATAAAAAATAAAAATATATGTTAAAGTAATTCTGAAAATATGTGAAGCCATTAAATTAAAAATTGTATGAATCAATTTAGCCAAAAATTTACACTGATTCCCCCATAATGAGAAAAATTCTATTCTTGCATTGAATATTCCATGTGCTAGCAATATGAAAACAAATTATGGGGAACACAGCAAAACATTTTTAAAAATATAATCATGATACCTCTAAAATATTAATACATTCTCTACCAAAATGTCAACATATCTCTCCTGTAGAGGAAAAAATTTCATTTACTTTGTAGCAAACTTATAATTAATATAAGTACTTTAATGGAAGTATAATTAGAATGAAAAAATTAAACTTAAAATAGAATTAGAACGAATTGCAAAGAAATAAGAATGAACTTTTCACAATTTGATCTCAGTAGAGTTGGTGATTAAACTAAATAATGTGAATATTAAACACATAGTTCTAGCAATTTGAACTGAATGTTCTTTTATTAGATATAAGGAGTATCTTAAAGGATTTTATCAATTTTTTTTCACATTCTAAAACAATTTAAGAAAATAACCGAATTCATGATAAGACCATGAAGAATGAAAGTGTGATAAAAGATTTTTCCAATGGACATTATATGTACATATCAAATATAAAAAAGCATGATTTCAAAAGCACATACTAATCATTTTCAAGCAGTACCAAAAACAAATCAATAAACTAATAGATGCAAGACAAAACAAGTGCTTCCATTTTCAACTTTCAACAATTTGTAACATCTTCTTTCTGGGGAAAATTATCTGGAGCAGACCATCTCCGTTTTCGTTTGCGGACCAGAAATGGAATCTCACTTTTGGCTCTTATCAACTTATCAATAACTTGATCGGATTGTTTTCCTTGCAAACAATGATTTGTAGGAAGGGTAGACATTTGGGACACTTCTTTGGCTTCAAAAGTATCTACCATCTTGGAAGGTAAGACATTTTGATTCCTATCGCCAGTTGTACAGTTTGCAGTTGGCACACATGCGTTAGACGCTTTCTGTCCTTCATTTGTAGCAGTTCGTGGCTTATCTGTGAGTGAAATGCAGGTATCACCGACTTTTAACTTGTGACAATTGAGTCCATAACGCTGAGCTGAGCGTTCTGGTGAACAAGAGGACCAGCCTTGCTTGTAGACAAAGAATGGGTGTTCCAAAGGGGCTTCCACAGTTATCTGTCAAATCAAAATAACAGCCTTTAAAAATAGAATTATGTAAAAGATCAAATCTTCAGATAAAATAAAAATATATATATATATACATGATTTTAGTAAATAAAGCTTTAGTTTTGAGATAGTAGACTTAAATGAAAATAAAAAGTTAACTTCTGTAAAATTGGAGAGATGAAGAATAACCCATGCCAATAAATACTTTTATGAATTTCAACATGGTTTTTTTTAATAATAATTAACTATACTAAACCTATGCACATGCTTACCTAAATTTAATCATTATCAATAATTCTAATTTTAAAATTCTCTAATATTTGACATTTGAGAAAATTCCCTTATTCCTTTAATAAAAGGATCCTTTTATTACAATAATTATAGCCATACAGACATGAATAAAATGTGTGCGTGTTTCTTCAATAATAGCCATCACTTTATTGCTAGTTTCCCCCCTCCCCCATTTATTAAAATAAAAGTATTTTTTCAACTTTAAAATAAGAAGACATCAACTTTTGTTAAAAAGATTTAAAAAATTAACATTGTAACAAGACAGTATACAACTAAAGTAATATATATAATTCTTGAAATATACAACTGATTTGCAAATATTATGAATGCTTTTAAAAAGTATTCAAAGTTCCATGAAAAATTAAGGACTTTTGGTAAGAAACAACTTTCTTTTTAAATAAGGCACAAATATATATATACATATATATATATATATATATGCCGTAATTCAGTAGTGGCGATTTGGTGTAAAAGAGTTATTAAGGAAAATCAAACCAAATTAAGAAATATATGTATGAGACACAAATCCATAATACCTTTAGAATAACATAAGATGTACATAATTTTTAAAATTAAAACATCAATCACTTATGGAAACTAAAATGCAGTTACATCAAAATCAATAGTTAAATAAGATTTTAAAAAGGAATTCCATAAAATAAAAATATCAGAAATTTACATCCTAACACTATGGGTATTTTTCTAATTTTATGGATATATTACACACATATCAAAAAAAGGGATAACAGCAAATTGGACTTGCTAATGATCTAATACAAAAATTTTAAATTTAAGTTATTATGCATAAAAGAACAGAATACATAATAAACTTTTTGTATAAGATATTTTTTATAATAATTTTAATACTCTAGAATTGTAAAATAAACTGTTTTAAAAATAATTGATTTGAAATTAAGAGATTTTATTTTTAATGCTGCTATTTTAAATAAGTTAGATGTAAACTTCAAAAAAATCTAATCATAAGTCTCTAAATAATAGCTTACTGATAATTTTAGATGTGAATGCAATATCATTACACATAGTTAAAGTAAGTTTTAATACAAAAAAAAATTAATCTAAATAAAAACTACGTAAGACTATTCTTCCAATAAATAAATAAACATAAGAAATAACTTTCTGCAAGCATTAGAGTTTAAAAAAATCTAAAAAACACTTTTATAGTGAATTGAACTAAAAAGTTAAAAAAAATTCTTAATATAAGAATAAAATGATTACCGAGAAAATTAATGCCATTGGGATAAAAGCTTAGGGTGCTCTATATTAATTGTTATAATTTCTTGCTAGTTCGATTCCAAAATGCTGAGTTAGTGTAAAAATGTAGTAAGTACCAAGCACCATACGCTTTTACCACAATGACATTAATTTTCTCGTTAATCATTTTATTCTTATATTAAGAATTATATTTTTACTTTTTAGTTCAATTCACTATAAAAGCGTGTTTTTTAAACTATAATTTATTTTTCATTTTTTAGTTCGATCTACAATAAAAGCCTTTTTTTTAATAGTTTTTTAAACTATCATTTATTCTTTGTTGAATTTATCCTCGAGTTTGATATTTGGAGCTAGAATTACATGGTTGTTAGAATTAGTCTTGCTCTTCAATGGATATTAATTAATGGTTCTGATGGGTATTGATTCTCTGTTTATGGGGCCTCAGATGAGTCCCATATCGTTCTATTTCAAAGATTCCATCTCTGTAGATACAGATCTAACCAATAAAAATGTGTTAAGAAGAAATATTAAATGTCAATCATATTATCACCTTTTAAACGTATTGCTATAATGTTAATTCATATAATCACTTCTAAACATAGTGCTTTATCAAAATAAAAAAAAATATTTAGCAGTTAGAACATAAATTTATCATTTTTTAAAGGTATTGCTATAATCTTAATTCGTATTGTTACTTCTAAATCTATTGCTTTATAAAAATGAAAAATATTCAGCAGTTAGAACATAAATTATTATTATTCATATACACGAGTCTTTTTTTTTTGTTTCCATTTTCAGAAAAACTATGCTAAAAAACACCTATTTTGTTTTATTTGTATTAACCACAAACCTATTTGTGGTTTTAGGGTTGCACCTTAATCTTTTAGTCACTAAATTTGGAATTAGTCGCCAAATCTGGAAACTATATAATGAGTTAGTCACCGAATCTCGAAATCTTTATTTTTGACGATCCTGATCAGGTCAATGAAACAAAATTATAAAATTATTGTATTGTCCTTGACAAGAGTGCAAAATTTCGAATTAATTTGACCTTTTAAAGTGGGTAAAAATCGAGTTCAAAGATTCCATTACATACAAGTGAAACTTATAAAAGTGTGTTAAAAATACTTTTTTTATATATATAAGCTTTGATCAAACATGATTATATATATTTCCCATTTTATTAACTTATGTACAAGAATGTAGATATAGGGTTGAAAATCCTAAACAGCAGATCAAAGCTATGCATTTAACACAATATCGAGATTACATTTATGATCATTAAAAAAAGTTGCAATATTAATAAAAAATCAATAAGTTGAAGCATATCACAAAAATGTGACAATGATAATTTTTTTTTTAGATAAAAAAATACATTTCAAATTTATTCCTCTAAATATTTTGTGACATTAACATTTTTTTTATTGTCACAGTCATGCCTTTTTGGAGCCTAGTTAATACACTTGCATTATGGCATTCCCCTGATTCTACCACCTCAATATTGCATAATGATAAAATTCGTTAAAAGGGAATTCCAAAAGGATGATATTAAGAAAAAGACTGGGAAAAAGTACTAATTTTTAATTTATTAAATAATTAAGAAAAACAGTCATTAAAAAATGACACTAAAAAAGAATTCCAAGGCTTAAGATAAGGCATGAATATAAAAATTATTTAACACCATGTAGTTAGTTCATGTTTGTTACCTGTGGGTTGTGTCATTTTACATTACTCTACAATATATAGTTCTTACATTCAGTTACAGATCAATGAAATTCTAAGATAGGCAGCTTGTAAATCAGACTCTTTAAAATGAGGAAATGTAATAATTCAACATGCACACTTTTTCCCTATTACTGTTAAAAAAGTATGGATAGAACCATAGAAAAGAGCAAAAAAGGAAGAATCTTTAATTTGACAACACAATACTTTAAAATTTCATTGTGGGAAAAAAACAACAGCCCCCTCCCCTTTATATATAAAATTTTGTTCATCTCCAATTTTCAATTTCTGTGCTTAAGATAGAAATTACAAACTAGTGTTAAAAAAAAAACAAACAATAACACCCAGACAGTGCCAAGTGGTTGTGCTGTAATGGACACGTAACATGAATATTGTATGGAAATACAGGTACCTTTACAACATTGTATTTCTATACCAGGTTTACTCTAACAGTTTAAAAATTGAGAACTACCCTGTGTATAACATGGTGCTTTTATAGCATGGAATTACTCTGACCCACTTTCAGAATAACACACAAAATAGAATAGCTATTAAAAGCAAATAAATGAAATATGGGAAATTCCCATACAACTGCTCAATAAACATGAAAAAGCTTTTAAACGTGAAAGATACTTCAATTGAAATTTTTCATTTGAGTGAAGGTATGTATACTATTAGATTTTCCTGCATAATTTTCAAAAATATTTAACATTTGAGTAAGTGCACTTTACAATTTTAAATGTACCCCTCTCTCTCATTTGCCAATGTATATTAAAAATGTTCAGATAAATAGAACTCAACCTTTTTAAAAAAATGTTTTTATTTTTATGAATGAATCTGCACCCCTAAAGCTACGTCTGGCAAATATAGTCTCTTAAAAGATAAATAGTGCTTAATGACGACAAAGAAAATATTTTTATTTTAATATGTATTTGGAAAATTTTAATAAAGATATTTATCTTAATTATGAAAATATAATAGCATGTTTCCTAATTTTTTGGAGCCTAACCCCCTTACCCATTTCATATTAACTTCTTTGTTTTGTATCGCACTGATCTGAATAATACAGTAATTTTTTTGGAATTTAACTCTAGTGCTTTTGAAGGATTACCTGTAATAATGGTATAAAAGACAATAAACTCATTGAAAGAATTCATATCACATAAATGGGAGAAAGTTTTTATTGTGTGGCTCAGTGTTATTTCTGGGGCTAAATGAAAGAACAACTTTTGCGTCAAAATATTAGAATTAAATTTTCAAACTTCATGAAAAAAATGTCCATATCAATAATGTTGTGTAATATCTTGGACTAATAATTAAAAATAATTTCAATTGCTCTTCTTTAAAGTCATTTTAGCACCTTTTATTAACCATTAAGTATATCACAAAATATGGAATGTGTTTTTTCCCTGTCCCTTCTGTAAGAGGTTAAAGTTATTTCTTATTCATTCATAAGCACTCCTGAACCCATGTATGTGCTACTGTTAAAGTGTGTAATTCGTTATTTCATAGAATAACTGGGTATTTCATGAAATAACTAGATCAGTCAGTTAAAGTATGTAAAATTATTGAATTCTATGACTTAACTAGGTATTCTATAGAACAACGATTACTTGATCGTTAAGGTATTAAATATGACACTTGCAAAAGTTCTTTGTACCAGTTCTAGTTGCTTTGGGAAGAGTTTTTCCGATTAGGCAGAATAAAACAATTGTACTCTAGGTATCAGTTCAGTATATGTCAGCGAGAATTAATTTCCATTGAAGAAGTTCCACAAATATTAGCTATTATTAGATTTTAGCTATTTATGATCAATTAATTTATAAAAAATCTTTGAAATTGTTTACTTTTTACTTTAATGGTCTATCCTTAGTTATTTCATAGAATAACTAGGTAAAGTATGAAATTGTTTATCTATTACATACTTTAGCTGACTTGTCTAGTTATTTTATAAAATACCTAGTTATTCTATGATAAAACTAAATAAAACACTTTAACAGTAACATATGCAAACAAATAAGCTATGCTGTAAATCAATTAGAAGAGTATCTTCCCATGATGAAATTCCTACAAATAAATTTGACTTTCATTACCTTGAAACTAATTCTAATATTTTCATTGATCCTCAAACTTTGTTTATGGAAAAAAATTTAATACAGAAGTCTTAAGCCAGTTGAATGTTTAAATGGAATACACAGATTATGTAAATTTTTTAAAAACATATCCCTCAAGAAAAAAAAACAACAATTTTTTAGTAGACAAAATTATATATATTTTTGATCATACATACGCCAGAAGTCTGAATAGGTGAAGCCGTCTACACAAAGAGTCACATAGGGTTTGTGAGCTGCAGTTCACAGACCACAGCTTAGACAATAAATTATAAAGTACATTTAAAATAATTGAAAAAAAATCTGCAAAAGCTGTTTGATTTAATAAGCATAGCATCAAAGAATTAAAAAGAAATTTTTAAAAAAAAACCTGAAGAAATGTTTTAACATATTGCAAACGAAATTAATTTTGATTAAACATGCATATTAAATATAGTTTACCTGAATGTTGTCCTGTCCAACCTGAAAACCCAATTTTGCAGCACCTGTTGCAGGAGTTTTCTCAATACTAGTAACAGTACTGGAATCTATCTTTAAAGTGGAACTCAAAAAACCACACTCAATGAAATCTTCTGTAGTCATGTTCTCCACTTGCTTCAGCTGATTATTAGCTAACTGTATGATGGCACCTTTCATGAAAGACTGGGGGTACTTTAATTGAGCAGCATTTGGGGATGTTGGTGGGGCTGGGGATGGAGATCCTGATGAGACAGAGGAACAATGATTAGGAAAATTACTGCATGGACTTGCACCACTGGAAGCAATTCGGTTTGAAGCTTCTGTCAAGGATGACGCTGAACTAGAAAAAGAACGATAACCAGAAGAAGGAATAGATCTTGCTTGCTTGGGAGAAGGCTCACGGTGGGTACGTATGGGAGGTGCTGATAGTGGGGCATCAGACATGATTGAAGAAGGTGGGTCAACAATATTAATGCTTGGAGGCCTTAATATCCTATGTTTTAGGCTTCCCTCCTTTCCAGTGGGCATTCTGTATCCAACAGAAGGATGCGAAGGAGACGTCCTTTGTTGGATGGGTTCCTTTAACAGTGTAAAGTCATGTACAGAATTGTGAGGTGCTTCTATCACAGGACTGCAGCTTGAAGAACCTAACATGGAATCAGCAGATGTGAAAGACTTCCTCTGAGAGGCATCATCCACTATTTGTGTTAAAACAGGGGACAGCTGAATTCTTGAAAGAGCAGGATCTCTTTCTTGAGGTGAATGGACAACCATTCCTTCTGGAGACCTACTGATGAGGATGCTTCGTCCTTGTTGGAAGAGTCTATTGTGAGAGATGGAGGTGGGATTGCTGAGATTGGTTGGACTTGAAGCAAGTGGAGGGTGTTGCAAATATCCAGGTGAACATGGAAGTTGAGAATGAGCTTGAACACCAACAAGAGGTGGATAATTATCAACCTATAAAGAATGTTAAAACTAATTTTTGAATATTATTTCTTTTACAAAAAATTTCAATAAGCATTCTAAATTATATTAAGGAGAAAAGTAAACATTAAAAAAAACCCAAATAATTTAAACTGATATAATTAACTGGAACATACTGTATATTCTATTAGAATAGCACTATTTCTTTAACACCTATGAAGAATAATTTTTTGAAAAATACAAACATTGAAATTTAATGAATAAAAGATTATTCAGCAAAGCATTTACATAAATGACAACAGCAATTTCAATTTAAAAGACAAGAGAAGTAAAAATATGATAGATAAGTAAATTTGATGGTACAATTTAAATATATTTTTAACAATAAAAAAAATATGAAAATTATGTTACAGACTGCAATCTACAATTTAAACTAATAATCTAACATTATTTGAAATTTAAATAAAATACTTAAGATGTTCACAAAATGGAAATGTTGCATAACTTAATAAAAACAATTCTCAAAAAAGAATTAGGCTAAAAAAAATTAACATTATAACTTAATTTACAACACTGTAATTTAATGTAATGAACAAGCAATGTGAAGATATTTCATATTTACAACACACAAGCAACGCTCCTTATATTTCAACAAGAAATATACTATAAAGTTTTGTTTATTGAAATGTATTAGAAATGACACTGCAGATTTATAAATTCAAATAACTTCAAATAACGACACTGAGCAATCAAGAGATGTTATTTTGATTCAAAGTTAAGATGTTTAGAAATAAAAATTGAGAATATTTCACATGTAACAGATCAAATTCAAATGCTGCATTGTACAGATTTCAAGAATCAAAAAGACCATACTCCTTCCACACCAAACTTTTTCGAAGAAACAGATGTATCTAATAATATTCATTGTATAACAATTCATAAGTGCATAAGAATTTTATTTCTAATTTTACACTTACATAATAAAAAATGTGTTATCATTTTTACTTTTATCAGTGAAAATATACACATATTAATTTTAAACAGCTAATAAATAATTATAAATAGCATTTTGTATTTATCACCATAATATGGAAAAGTAAATCTTAATACTAAATATAAAAGTTATCAATATTTACAAAGTGCAAAGTGAAGCATAATTCTCGATTGGTTGTTTGGAAATTTATGGCACTGAGTCTTCAACCCGAGATCACTCATGCCGTGTGTTCTGTACACCCCAGCAACAGGAAAAGCCTCCCAGTATTCCAAAAAAAAAAAAAAAATGGGCAGAACCACGATTTAAATTAATGTTAGTCTCATTTGTATGCAATAAATTTAATAATTTTATTTGTATAATACAAAAAGCATCTTGTACTTTATAAATATGTATCATAATTGACAATTTTTTTTTCATAATTAAATACACGTATTAAAAGTTTGTGGTGTTCTCTACACCCCACAAGTAATGATGGTAGCAAAAAAAGGCACGAGTGACCCCGGGTTAAAGGACAACATTGATTTAAACACTAGTGAAATTTCATTCTAGTAACGAAAACAATTTTAAAACTCAAATTTTGGATAAAAAATAAAAAGAAAAGATACCTTTTGGTAAATGAAGAGAGTTTCATGGTCCTTAAAAAAACTGTTTTTATAACACTGCAATGTGGATAAATAGGAGAAAATAATCAAAATATGGATTATAAATTATTGTTAAATGTAATTATATAATATTGCTGACTGTTCATTACCTTTGAATTTTACAAAGGAGTAGGGTTCAATTTCAAATAGGACCTACCCAGGGTATGATCTAGAGCAGCATTTCTCAACCTTTTTATTGCCTTTGACCAGCCAATGTTTGATCATTTTAGAGTGGTTAACTGAGGGAGGGGACACTGATTGTATTTAATAATTTTAATTTAATTGCACTTAAACAGGCCTTCAAAACAATGTATAGTTACTCTAAAAATGACAAAATAAAATGATTTAACATTTAACTCACTGGAATGCTAAATCAATGAATTTGTTTCTTTGTAATGAGAAGGTACCACCTGGAGGTTAATAAGAGACAATAATACCCAAAGTGTGTTGTTTATGTCCAGTTTATTCAGTTGTTTTGTTTTTAGTGGATGACAAAACAGAAAATCTCGCTTCACACAGTTTGTCGTAAATGGTAATAGGGATTTAATTGCTGCAATGGCAGGCAGTCTCAGAGTATTCCACCTCGCCTTTACTACAGAACACACGCAGAGTTGTCTCGAACATAGTTTTAAGATAGCCGACATTTACAACTTCTTGCACAGTTTAGCCAAAATTGGCTCATGTCACCTCTCTCTCTCACTTTTTGTACAGATATGCTAGATTTGTTAACAATGAGTCACGATCCATTCCTTACCAGTTTGTGGGCCTTTTGTGGTCGGGAAGTAGTGCTCGAACTCCACAGTCGATAAATTGGGAATAATTTCATGTTCCATGGGCGGCCTGGGGGTTGTGCGCAACTGATTTAGAGGTACATCAGTGGGGAAGAAATGACCAACCCAAAAATTAGAATTACGAGGTTTTTCCATTTAAGGTATAGTTAACTGATTACAACTATTATTTAAAATATATACATCTCTCGGAAATCTTAAGAAAAAAATGTCAGCGTTCTACCTATAAATTCTCTTAATATTATAAATTGAACTTTATAGTTGGTAATATGCAGGACTCTTCTTTTGGCTTAAAATGAAGAGTTATATATATTGTGCTCTATGTGCGAAGATTGCTGTATATATATATATATATATATATATATGAGAATATCCAATAGATCAACAATGGTGTATTTTGAAATTTTTATTCATATCTTTTAATGTTTTATAAATTTTGAGTAAGAAATAGAATTTTAAGACTATGAAAAGATTCTAAAACATTCAAAGCATATGTAAAATTAACATAATTTTAATTGTTTTCACACAGTCTGACACTTTGTTAAAGACAAACAATCAAAGGTAAAAACATTAGTAAGTAAATGATCTATTAAATATGAGGTTTCACCAAAATTTGACTTAGAACTATTTACGCAAATATGAAAAAAAAAAAGTTGAGACAAATGTTCTTCAGTCATTTCTAACAATGTCACATTTTGTAAATTCCTTTTAAAAAAAATTTTTTTAAAGAGAATCTTAATAACATGGAAGAAGAATATCAGTTGTATTCATCAATTGAATATTTGATATTTTATAGCCATTAATTAAATCACCCTTCTCCATCAAAAAGTGAAATAGATGATTTTCTAGTGAGTTTTGCTAAAAACAAACTTATTTCTGCAAAATAGAAATCTGATGTTTTAGTAAAATACTTGAAAGGAGAGAAGCTATTACCTTAATTTTAAAGATGGTTCAAAACAAGAGCTCATACAGAGGTGTAACGGAGAACATTTGGGCCCTCTGCAAAGTTAGGTTATGGGCCCCCAAGTTGGAATTTACAGAGTAGGTTACTTGGCGGTAGTCAGGCTTTGGGCCCACTAGAACCCTACCCCCCCCCTCAATGCCGGGATGTATGTTACACCACTGTGCTTATAAACTATGAATGCAAGAGAAGACTATAAGACCTGGAACTTAATGCAACATGGAGTACTCCACTTGAGCAAAAAAAACAAACAGATTTCCTTGTTTAGACACACATTTACCACAAAATCATCATTTGATTTTAATTGTGTGAATGTGAGGTGTATAAGCATTATTAGTATTCAATGAAGTAATATGATGAAGCTACTTAATTCTTTCACAGCATTTACAAAGATGCATAATGTAAAGATTGAAATGTTGGCTTCTTACCAAAAAATGAACCTAAAAATTTGACTTCATCAATTAACAAATTGAAAAGAATTTCTAGATTAGGATAAGTCTCCCTTGTTTATAGAAGTCACTTTTATTTTTCAGTTTCCCAAAAAGTACTATAGCCATTTGAATTTGTGAAATATAAACATCTAGGGAGTTGGTTAAGGAGATAATCAATGCTCCTGATGTCATTAGCCCTCAGAGATAAATATAAGGTGTATTGTTATGAGAAATTTAATATGAATTCTGACAACAGTGGCTTTAAATCCAGCTTATAAATTAATTTGAGTGCCAAGAAATAACAGGATGCCAAGAATGATACACCCTCAACTTACTTTATATTCTTAAATTTAGTTAGCTGTTAAATATGTTTCTTTAAGGGCAACTAAAATTGTGTGAACAGTGTTTATTTAAATCCTTCAATTCAATAAGCTTTTATATAATTCACTCTCAAGAATTCGTTAAACTAAATATGTAAAAAATAATAAAAAAGAAAGCCTTTATTTCTGAGATGAATGATTTGTTAATGTGTTTTTTCCAACTAAACAAAGAAAAATATATATACATAGCATCAATATCTAGTTTGTCAATATTGATTCTTCAAAATGCTTTTTTTTGAGTACCTTTTTAAGGCTTCAGGATTCTATTCATCTAGGTATGCTTTTCCCGGCTCCCTTTCCTCTCAATGAATACTGTAAAGGATATCAACAAGTTTTTTTCTTTTATAGTCTGTGAGTCACATGTTTGGGGGTTAATTAGATTAATTAAAAGATTTTATTAATGTTGAGCCTGGCCTTACTGTTTGTGTACAAGTTTTTTTTAAAATTTTTTTTTATATAAAGTAACATGCAATGTGTATATATATATATAATTGTGGATTGTAATATAATTCTTGTAGAGAGAGTGAGAATTGCAATCTGCAAGTTCACACAATTTATATCTTAGGTTTTAACCAGTTTAAATATGTGCATTTATTGTTTTTAAAACTGAAGAATGAGAAACCTGTAGGATTTGGGGAATATATCCATTTTTATCTCAATCTAAATTCTAAGAAATGAGATTGTTGAACTTGCACACTGAAAAAATGTGATAAATGGTTTTTAGGGAACGTTTTACATCCTAAGTGCAAATGTTCATATTTGAAAGCTATGAGGCTGTATTTTGTACAGGTGTCTTAGACATGTATATTTAACTGTAATCAAACAATTGAAACAGAAATGACACTTGATGTTTAGGCTGCCTTTCAACATAGCTGTATAATTTATAAATTATATATATATATAATTCAATCACAACACAGGAATCAATCAAAAAATCAAAACCAAATGAATCCTATAACATAAAATCCCGTTTCAAAATATCAATGGCGAATATAGAAAACAAAATTCCAATGTTTTCAAACAAAATTAAAAAATTATAAAATAAAAATTTATAAAATATCCAAGTGCAACCTCGGACTTAGGACCGATAAGTGGGGTTAAACTAGTTTGATGGCACCAACCTTCCCCCTATTGCAACTTGGTAAATTAATCGTAAAATATCCAATTCTCAAAAATTTTTTACTTTATATATATAAGGTAGGATTCAAAAGTTCTCAGACTGAGTCTATAACTTCAAAAATATTACCAATTAAATTGCTGAAACACATCCTCCTTCAAAATAAGACCCTTAAGCAACAATACACTTTTGCCATCGCTTGTAAAAGTCTTTGAAACATTACTCATTCTTAGCCTTGTCCTTTAATTCAGCCTGCGATACATTTTTAACTTCAGTTGCAGATTGAAATCGACGACCCTGCAAGCAATGTGCTAATTAGGGAAATAGGCTGAAGTTGCAGGAGGTGAGATCAGGGAATTAAGGATGAAACAAAACAGTTGTTCTAATTTTCACAAGAAAGTCATTGACAAAGAGGGATCAAAGTGCTGGAGCATTGTCATGCAAAAGTACCCATGAATACTTAGCCCACAATATTGGTCTCTTTTGGATCAACTGACACAGACAGCACATATTATCTACATAGAGTTCTATGTTCATAAGGCATCCTTCAGGGCTAAATTCCAGATGCACAATGACCTGACTATCGAAGAACACACCTCTAGCACTAGACCTTCCCTTTAGACCGATCTTGATCAAATTTCTGCTTGCATGGAGATTTCCACGTTGCTGATGCTCTTTTGGACTGAGGGTCGTATAAATTAAAAGGCTATTTCTTGTTTCCAGCAACAATTCTGTAAAGTAGGGAAGGATCTTTGCCAACAGCCAAGATTAAGTCTCTCGCCATTTCTATTCAAATTGTCTTTTGGTCTTCATTTAACATGGGGGGAACAATGTGTTGATAAACCCTATGTGTATTGAGATTTGCAGTCAGTATCTGCTAATATGTGGCCTCTGATATCTTAACTGATTCTACTCTTTAAGCTGTTGTTTGAAGCCTGTTCTTACATACTGCAGCAGAAACCTTTTCAATGTTTTCAGTGATGTGGGAAGTCTGCAGATGTCTAGAGCGCTCATCACTTTTGACACTTTCCTAGCTTTCTATGAAATGTCGATGCCACTCAAAAGCTGGCAATCACAATAATTTATATCTGCCATACACACATGCTTCAATATTCAATGAAATTCTTGAGCACTCTTTCCCAAGCAAACTCAAAATTTGATATTCATTCTCTGCTCAACAAACACTAGTTCTTTCAATTGCTAGTTACTAAATGCAACCACACTTCCAGAAGGGGGGAAGAACGCAGTAACATGAAAACGTTATCATAATTACTTTACAGAAAATTTTTTCCATGTTACAGGCTCAGTTCGGGAACTTTTGAATCTTAACTCGTACACATACATGCAAACATAAATACTTAAATTTATTGTATTGAAATTTAAAGCTGAAAAAAAACCCCTTGCAGAACTCAAATAAAAAGTAATTAAACTTCAAATACAGCTGTATGAACATGCACATATATAATAACTAATTACTTTATAAATAATTCTTTTTTTGCAAAAAAATTGTAAAATTACATTATGGGTCCACTGATACACAAATGATTTATCAACATTCATAGACCTTTTGGAGCATTTAAAAAAATGTACCAAATATTATTGAATTTAAATCTATTATAAGTCTTTTTGAAAAAGAATGAAAACAACATCAAAACAATTTTTAATATTAGCAAATTCATTAAAGAAACTACCTGTAGATAAGGACGTGGAACTTCTACTGGTACAGCAGTAGTAGTGGCAACTGGAATAGAAGTAGCAGAAAAAGTCATTGGTGATGAATAGGTAGCTTGAAAAAAATTCGAGTATGGTGTATTCCGAGGTGCTTGACTATAGTACAGCGTGGCACTGGTTCCTCCAATTGGAATCGAAACAGGCTGCACATGTCGTGTGCGTTCAGCTTGAAAAGGTGGCACAAACATCCTCACACTGTTGGAATCTAAGTTTCTAGTGAGAACAGCAGGTGGGGAAACAATTGCTCCTGTATTAGAGAGGAATAATGGAGATGAATTATTTCCCACATTGTGAGGATTGGAATTGTTTACAGCATTCTGATTTTGCGATGGGATGTGTCTGTTAATAGTTCCTTTTGATACAGCAGAAGCAACTTCTGAGAGCCAGTTGAGTTGTTCAGTACGAGGATTTGAACTCCCAGTCATGACGAAATTTTCGGCACCATTCATGGGCACATCCAATGTGCAGCATTGGAAGTGAAGAGAAAAAATATAACATTAAGCTCACTTCAAATAACTCTTCTTCTTCCAACAGGCTGCATGGCAATAAATATGACTTTCAAACCAATTTGGATAAAGGCCAAAGTAATGTTTCAAAGAATCTTAAAAGTACAGGAACTTGGATTTCCAGCAATCGAGATGTATCAGCAGCAAAATAATTCAACAGAAGCATCCTACGAATACATGGTAATACGGAAAAACTGTTTGGTGAACTAGAATTACTTTCTCTAGATGTAGTTTTCAAAGAGCAAGGAAACCTGAAAAAAGAATATATAAATTTAAATAACTTTTAGCCCATAATTTGATTTTTAAAATACAGAAATCATAATATAGACAAAGTTAAAAAACTAATCAGCTTTCTCAATTTGACTTACAGCCAGTAATAAAATATATTAGTTATAAATGTACATTGAAATATTACCACAAATTTATAAAAAAACTTTTTTTAAAGCTTTTCCCAAGAAGAAATGTCATTTTTTAAAAATTCTAAAATCTTACTCCCTTAAGAATGAGAATCGTAAACTAATTATACAAACATTTTAAAATAAAACAATGTTCATTTGCACAAATTCTTAAGTATATTTATCACTGGTAATTTGTGCTTTTCAGTCCTTAAATTATTGCAATTCACTTTTGACACAAATTATTTCATACCAGTAACATAATTTTTGGATGCAAAATACAAAAATGAATGCAACTAATTTATTTTGGTTAAAAATTTTTTTAAATATATAAGATGAAAATTTTAAATTTGTTTTTATGTGATAATTGGTTGAAATATAAAATTAACAGCTTTCAAGCAAAAAGTTTTCTGACAGCATTCATAAATTTTCATACTTACAACAAAAAAAAACATTGGCTTCTAATTACATTAACAAAAAATCAGACCACAGATCAGTCATATAAATTACAATCAATAGAAAAGTAATCACACAAATATTCATAATAAGTACGTTAAAATATTTAAAAAATGAAATAATTATAAATTATCAGCAACTAACATTTTCAAAATACATATTTTACAAAGTAATTGCATAGTGTCACAACTGATAAACTAACATCAAATATTAAAAATATAATTATCATTTTACTTTCATATAATTACTATTTCTCTTCTTCTAAAATATAATTATTATTTTACTTTCATTTGCATGAAATATACAAAATACGCAGTATTTTAAAAGAAATGTCAACTTTACAGCCATGAACTTGTTTAAAAATAAATAATTCGTGTATATTTTGCAAAAATAAATGCAGGAAGTAAAGGAAAAAAATTAGAAAATTACATATTAAATGCTAAAATTAACACTTTATATTACATAATCAAACTGTGTCTTGGCAAGAAAAATATGCCCTGTTAAATATATTTGATTTTTCAACTTTTTCTAACATTTTCAGCAAAAACAATGCATCAGCAAATAAATTTAATAAATACATACGCGTATGACTAAAGATACATACAATAATTACTTAAAAACAATTCCCTAAATATATATCTAATTATGTACATAAACATGCTACATTTACGATTTGTTATGGCCTTCCATTACTTAGTAAGCAACACGCATAGATACATATTAACAAACTTTCGAAAGCATCAAAATAAATAACTTCACACCTATTTCATTATATGTTTTCAATGGCATGCTCTTGTTAAAAATCAACACACAACCATATGTAAGAAATCAACACATGTAAGCGAACATCATATAACAAAAGCGAAAGAATTAACAATGCTCACGTGGGGGAGAGAGATTGGGGAAGGTTGTTATGGGATGAAAGAATGTTGCACAAAATATTGGATTTGTAAAATAAACTTTGTTACCATTTCCAGGCATTGTATGCGATATAAGCAGCTTCACGTAAATTTTTGTTAAGTCCCAGTACGAATGCAACAAAAATATGACAGTTTATGCTACAGCTAATTGAGAGATTGTCATGAATAGCGCATAGCAACATCTCCCAGGTCATGCACGCACAAGTCAGCAGCGGTTAAAACGCTTTTAAAATAGTAGCCTTCGGGCGTTGCTGCAGACGGGTCTTCTAGTTCCTTGGCAAATGTCCCATTGTAGTACTACTTCAACTACGCCAGAGATCAGGGGAAAAAGAAAAGCGTGCTTTCCCCGCCGCCACAACCATAATCCAATAACCCGGTTGCTGCAACATTTTTTCCTTCCCTTTCGACTTGATTATGAAAAAAAAAATAAAAGAATTCCTCGTGTGTGTGTGCATATGCCTACTACACTATATCCACTATCTAAAAATATTTCGAATTGCAAATGCCAAGAACCTGATGCACGCTAGTGCCATCTGTTATTAACTACAATTACTATTAATAAAGTTTCATTGTTGCAAAGATGTGTTTTTCCGAGTTTAATTTATGAGTGTGAGGTCACATTCACCCGTGCATGTAGCTGAAAAAAATGGAATTAATTTATTTCTTTTATAAATTTAATGAGATTTTTATCAACCGATCTTGATGAAATGGTTGCGAAAGGGGAAAAAAGTAAACATATAAAACAAGCCTAAAGGAGAAAATTTATTTTGACAACTTTATAATTATACGAATTGAAAAGAGATATATTTTTCGCTTAAAAAAGCGTAGAAGCAATTCTTCTCTCAAAATTAATAAATTTGCGTATTTGAGAGAGAGTTTTATGACAAAATGTGTATGTTTCAATACGAAGGGTCAAATGAAGGTGTAATTTTTCTAATATTTTTTGCGAAGTTAAAAAAAAAATTAGTTAGGTAATCTACCGGATTATTAAATGCATATGTCATGATGTTTTGTCTTTGCAATATGAAATCGTTTTTACTGTGGTTAAAATTACACAGTATTCTGATTTTAAGAGCTTAATATATAATAGAAACACTTTTGATTGTAATGGATATATTAATTGCAGTGTGTTACAGATAAATATTGAAATGAAATATTCTTAATAAATTTATCTCTTTATTATAGACTGCATTAAATATGAATATATTTTTCTTGTGTATAATACAAATTTACACATACATGATGATGAATTATAAATTTTTGAAATCTGAATGACTATTTGCAAACAAGTTTCTAGTGGCTAAAAAAAGAAAAAAAAAAAAGAAAGAAAGTAAAAACCGACTAATGTAATTTTTTTTTACATAATATTGTCTATCCTTGTAATATTTATTTCACAATTTGTTTATTAAATATTTCAATTTTGAATCTTCTTTTAAATTATATCATATGAATATATGAATCAGCTTTCTGATTATTCAAGTGCAATCGCCATGCATGGACTTGAATGTCATCGATCATAATAAATCACGAAGTCTGAGTATTTTTCAATATGAATGATCTGTATCCGTTACGGGATGCACGTCATGAATTAAATAAAAAGATGTTCAAACATAAACGCATAAATACTTTTCAAAGCTTCCTAGACAAGTGTTAGCGCCAGTTTTTATATAACCTAAGGGAAGAAAATATTTGATCATTCGTGACATCACCTATTTTTTTAAAAAAAAATATGCCATTAAAATCTAATATTTGTGATTCAGTAGGGATAATAAAGATTTAAAAATTTTCTGTTTTATAAAAAAAATTCATGAAAGAATTTGGAAGCATGTAATATTTTAAATGATGAAGTGCATATTTAATGCCTAAACTCTCCCTTTCCCAAATATTAATCTTTGAATTTTTTGTCATTTTAAATGAGGGGGTGGGGATAAGTAAAAACATTTTAAAACATCAAAGCATATATATATATATATATATTTCATTCACGAATGTAGAAATCGTATAATACAGGTTTTAATTTTTGCTAAAAAGAAATATTTGAGTAATTTCAGAAGATCGTGTTAATCTGTTGCACACACTGATGAAAATAATTTACTGATATAAAAATTTTGATTCATTTTTTAAACTCTTGTCTTTATATCAAATAACATTTCAGTAGTGCTTTCTGTTATTTTGTTTTAAAAAAAAGAGTTTTGGATACTTTACAAAAAATTTAAAAACATTTTTCAGTAATCACAATGATAATGATAGTTAAAAATGTACTTTCAAAAGCTTCTTTAATTCGAACTAATATTGGGGCTCTAGGTCCAGATTAAACAAAATAACGTATAAAATGGGTCAAGGTATAGAGTAAAAAAAATATGTGTTTTGAAATAAAACTGATAGATAATTACACAAGAAGTAATTTAAATTATTACATTACGTACATGATTATGCATTAGAAGGGAGAAAAACAACAACTTGGAGCATGAGGGTTTTACGTTTATTAATTAGGAATTTTTTTTTTTTTTTTTTTTTTCTTAAAAAAAAAAAAAATGGCGTTGGGCGGATTAATGAGAGTTTACTACATAAGCTTGAACCATTTTAAGTTTAATTTTTTTGGGAAGCAAAAATATTTCATAAAACTGGGAATGATTCACTATATTTATGTTACGAGAGAGAGCTCAGATTTTCAAAATCCCCCAAAATAGTTTATAATCGAGTTAAAGAAAAGTTTTTGTTTTATTATAAAGTTTTATATCCATAATTAAATATCAACAGTAATAATTTCATTAAGTTTCAAACTAGTTACTTTAAAGCACAAAATTATTATAAAAAATTATTTGTACGAATAATGAAAAGAAAGAAAAGAAAATTTCAATATAGAAGAGCCTACTTTTGAATCAAGTTATCTATTAAATGAGTATTAGGGTGGATTGAATTTTTTTTTTTTTCAGAATTTCAAAACTACCTATGCGAAAAGATGTGCTCTGGTATATAGATAAAGAGGAAAATAAAATATAAAATTAATTTTTATGTTTTGTCACAAGGAAAATTAAGTTTAGGATTTCGAGCTTTTTTTTTTATGATAAAAAGTCAAAGTAATTTTTGTTAAAGAAAATCTGGTATTTTAATACTTAAAACGCTTACTACGATGAGAGGACACCTGCTAAATAGTTACAAGGAAAAAAATATAAAGTACAATTAACAGTTTCTTTAGTATAAAATTTGAAAAAATAAATAAAAACCTCTTTCTACTGTCAAAATGACAGTGCACGATAAAGTGCAAGATATAAACAAATAATATATATATATATATATATATAAATTAAGTCAATTCCTACTTAGATCAACAAAGAAAAATTTTATTTTAGTTACTTTTTATTAAATCGTTACAATTAATATACATATGACAGAATCACAACATTAAGTGGTAATTGATTTTTATTAATTATCATTAAAATATCGCATTGTGTTATCCAAAACAATCGTGTATATAAAATTTCAATTCAACTGAATGCTTTAAAACAGGGGTGTGCAGACTTTTCCAGGGTACGGGCTACTTCTAATTTTTTCAAGGTGTTGTGGTCCATCCAGAGTCACTAGCGTACACAAGGGCGGGGAGGGGTAAACAGGTATGGACCCTCCCCCATAGCTCTTGATTTTTTTCCCGATTCATTATAATTTCATGTATGTAGTACGCGTAAAATGTAATTAAGTATTTGTTATGAATAATTTTTATTTATTTATTAGTGTTAATTATTTATTCAGTAGTTTATTTTTTGAAGTGTTTTGTTCTCAACAATCGATTAAATCAAAAAAATATTTTTGGCTGCGTATTGGGTTATGATACGAGAATGGTAGACCTTCAAACCCCCCCCCCCTCCCCTGAAAAATTCTTGTGCGCGCTATTGCCCATTGTCGTAGGTGTAGTGAGGTATAAGGAAATTTATTATAATTTAATTATAAGTACGTAATATGTGCTTACCTACAGGACTATAATAAAAAACAACAAAAAACAACACTTTTAAAACCGCGCTTAAAACAAAACGCGATACAAATTTAATAATAATAGCCGCTCATATAATTATATCAAATGATGTATTTATTATGAAACAAGTGTGAAACATTTTTATCTAAAATTAGTTTTCGTTGTTATAGTCAGTATAGTCTTAGTCTGCGTACTGTCAGCCACTCTTGGATTTTCCATACATATTTACTAACTGGTAAAGTCTTCGAGCGGTCACCCGAAAATGTCTTGGCGGTCCACTGGTCGATCGCGATCGACGTAATGTCTACCCCGGCTTTAAAACGTGAGGGGAAAAAAAATCTTTTACGGTTTTGATACAAATCGCCAAAAGGGTCGCTAAGTCGCCAGGAATGATGCCAACGTAGCTGTATTTGTAATTATTCGAATTAGTTTTAATCATTTAATTTTTATTAATTATAATTAAATTATACTGTATTGTCATCCAGAATAATCATGTATATAAAATTCAGCTCAATGGAGAGCTTTAAAACGTATTTCATTAACGATTGAAAATTCTACCAATATTAATAAATAAATAAACAGAGAGTGTGAGTTAATAGTAGGAATTGAAAAAAGGTTGGTTCGGCCTGATTCTACAATGCGAGGAGATAGATTGCTGGGGTTATGAAATGTTGCAATGTACATTGTACTGTTCATTTGTCAGTACTCACTTATCAATAATTATCGTTTTTGGTTATTTATATTGCAGAAAAATAATTTTATTTTTCAGTCGTTAATTATTTAACTAAAATTAAGTCTTTATTCATTTTTTTCAAAAATTCAATTCTTTTGTGGCACACACATTAAATTTTGAAATTATTTTTTAAAATGATTCTCCTAGCCATGAAACATCTCCGCACATCGGTAGGAAGGTTTCGATTAATGGCGGGCCCCCCCCCTCCATATAACTGCGATCCATCCTAATGAGTAGCCTTGACTCAAACAATGAAGAAAAAAAACTGAAATTTGTTCTCATAAGTATTATTTGAATCAGGTAAAATATTTTTGTTTGAACAGATTATTAAATATCAAACTAAGCATGACAATAAAATAAAAATATCTTACCTTAAACAAAACAAAAAAAAAAAACAAAAAAATCCCGCCATTGATAAAGTTTGATAAGTGCCTAGTTATAGAAATTTAAATGTTCAGTTTTTAAATCTCGTTGTTTCAAATCACAGCCATCACTTCAATTAAAATGATATTTCTTTCCAGGATTATTTTGTGCGAAATATACATGAACAAAAAATTATAAAATAAAAATTAATTGAGAAAAAGGAAAGTAATTTATATCTCCCTGAAGAATCAGTCCAGGAATACTGATTCACATATTAGTAACAAAAACTAGCAAAACAATCACCTCGGTGATACTGGAGTGACTGCTGTAGTCAGATATTAAGAACATTAATAGCTAACTCAAACTACAGTAATCGCAGTGAATTATAATGGATAATAATAACTTAAAAATGATAAGAAGATAATCCACCAAGGTGTGTGTGTAATTTGTATTTCACACCAAATACAAATTACTTCAACAGCCTCTGATCAAGTACAAATAAATTGTTGCGTTGTTACTGATGCTACCTGATCGGCAAAGGCCAGATCGAGGCCCACGAAATTCATCATGGTAAAGGGCTAAGTGACGCCTGTCGTTAGCCGTAGCTTTGAGCACCATACAGGTGACAATACGATTTGGGTCGTTTCCACCTCAATTTTGAGGAAGGACACCTGGGGGTGGTCAAGGGCCCACCTATCTTCCCCTTCCACCAACATCACGAGAGGACTTGCGGGTCGACGGGTATTTATAGTACCCCCATGCCGCGAAGGCACTATACATTTTCAAACATCTATGTCTTCTCCGGCATTCGGACCCAGGCCCTACGGCACAGCAGTTAGCGTCGCTAACCATTATACTGATGAGCGACTACAAATAAGTAAATAAAGAATTAATATGCGAATAATATTTTTTTAATACATAAAATTATATAAAAAAGCTTTACTAAAGAAAATAACCAAATTTGGCCTCCCACCTAATGCCTTTAAAAATATGTATGTAAACAACAATGAAAAAATAACAGAATATTGCATTTCTGAAACAAATCTCTTTACTTACTGTTAGTAAAATAAAAGCACGCCTCCATATTAGACGAAATAAAAAAAAAGGGTACAGTACATATCAACGTGCATGTTTTAGGAAATTCAATATTTTCCAGCTAATCTCTGTTATTATTTTTATTTCCTAAGCATTTTATTTAGAGAAAAGTAGTGTGTTGAGCTTATTGGCGAATTTCAAAAGGTTGTGATAACTCATAAACTCTTTGGAGACTAATCTATGTCAATCTTTGGCGGTAATTGGAATCAATATGGGAGTAATATATAAGACAGAAATAGAGTTTTTTTTGAATACAGAAAAAACAACTTAATATGAAGAGAAAAGACGTTACGATAAAGAAGAGAATTTATAATTTATGTACACATTAAATCAAGGAGCAGATTAGTCGTATAAGTTTATCTGCATGACGTTTCAAAAAGAATCATCCCTTATCGCTCTTTATTCTTTCGATTCAAAATGTATTTATTACAGAATTTCGATTTTAACACACAATAAAAATCTTCTTAGGAGGATAAATAAAAAGTGCTCATACAATTGTAACGGGTCTATCCGCGATTCTACTAATTGGGTAAAATAATCTTTTTAACTGTGATTTCAGTTGAAAATCACTTTCTGTAAAGAAGACTGGATTTATGTATATTAAAACTTTCTATTTAAGTTTTAGTCGTAGCGTAGACGTGTTAATGGTTGAAAGTTGATATAGAAGCGTGAATAGAATAGCGAAGGGAGGTTGTACAGTTTAGTCAAGTTGAAAGATTAACCAAAAATTATTCAAGTAGTGGAGCGCTCAAGGAATAAAATAAGTGTATTCTTATATATATTTCTATTACACTTAAGTAATTAAGACTGACTGCTTCACGGGTAAGTGCATTCTCCCCTTAAAAATATTAAGTGAGATAACCAATAAAAATGTGTTAGTGTTAAAATGGCTGATCTTTACTCGAACCCTCGACACAATTTGCTAAGGAATTTTTTTTTTAATAGCACAAGATAAATCTTTCTCAGCGGAAAATCGTACACGGAATGAATATCCGGCATAATTTACAGTATTCTAAATTTGAAGAAAATTTAACAATTACATTAACATAAATTATAGAGATAGTAAAATGGGTTAAATAAATTTTTGTTTTAGTAGGTAACAGTACCAAAAGTAACTTTCAAACAGGTGCTATCTTTTGCATATTTCGTAGATTTTTTATATCCATAAACATACAATAAATAGTAACAAATGCTTATTGTACTAACACTTAATTTAATCTTTTCTTCATTATTTAAGTAAAAATAATTGTAAATCTAAAGAAAAAGTTGGAACGATTATAGTTTAAAGGAGGAAAATTTGAAAAATAATAAAACTATATTGAAAATGAAGTTAATTTATTCGATGTTAGTTAGCATATCAGGGAAGTTGACAAAAAGGAAGGAAACGTAACCCAATAATTTGATGTTTCTCCGATAATATCTCTAAGTAAAAGGAAAGTGAAAATAAAATCAAGACCTGGATTGTTAAATACATTTTACACCACATCTCATTAGATTTACAGCATCTCATTAGATTATTGCTTACGATTTAATAAAGGTTTTACTTCACAGCTTGTGATTTTGCAATTTTATAACGTTTATTTGCGTTCAATTTTCATTATACTCGTATTTATTTTTGGAAATTATCTTTGCACAATCAGTCATTAATTTTACTTCTATTGATAAGGTCAACCCAATAAAATGTTCATTCGAAGCGACTACGATTTCAGAGAATCAAAATAAAAAAGATAGCACAAAAAAAATCAAATTATTAAAAATATTAATAATTTAGATTCCCCCCACCTGCTACTTGTTAGATTTAATCTAAAAAAAGCATCCACAACGAACTAAAATGCTTTGATCGCATAATAGTCCCCAGAACATATTATAACACGACTTTAGTACTAATATCTATAGGATATTATGGCAAAATAAATTTTTCTCTTTCCAAAACATTTTCCATGCATGTTTACCGAGTGCTTAATTTGAGCCAAATGTTCCGAGTTTCAATTCCATAATAGATTCATAGTGTGAAGTAATGGATACCACAAGTTTTAACGTGGTGCGGTGGGGAAGTTAGGATCTAGCCCTCATTCTAGTGAGATTAACTAGGTGTTATCCTCATCATTAAACATGGTTAAAAATTACGAACCAAATATAGTCCACTTGTTTCTCCAGTGCTAACTCCTCCACCGTGTGGAGGGGCTGGTGCTTGTTAAATCTGATAAGGCTCAAAATTCTCACGTTGGCGTGCTGTGAAAGTTTGCAGAGTGGGATGCCAGGTCAGGTTTGATCCTCGTCACTTGAACAAGGTTTAAAACCACGAGGTTCTTTACCAAAGACCCCCGTACGCGACATTAGTAAATAATCAATCACTGTAACCACAATCAGATAATGAGATAGACACCTGAGTTGGGTCCCACTCTCTATATCCACGCCACGCCCCCCAATGGTGAGATTTAAATCACCGATAGATTAAACGTGTATCAGGATCTTTTGTGAAACAACTAAGGATACGATTTCGCTGTTCATGTTCACTTACCACTTGGTGAATCAACAAAACAGCATTGCCATCATTTTTCAAATACGTAAAATATAAATGCTTTATCTTTAAATTTTATTGCGATGGGATTCACGTGACGCCATAGTGTGACTACAATCACGTGCTTCAAGCCAATGCACTTCGCTAGAGTTAATGGGCATGTGACGTCATAGTCACATGATAGTGAAAGCCATGTAATTCTAGTCAATCAATTCAAAAATTCATGCGACGTCATAGTCACACGATAAAAACTATCTAGTGTTTCCAGCTGATCAGTTCACGCGCTCCGATGTTGCCAAGTTTTGCTCTTTGCAGAAACTTTCTCTTAAAAAGTACATATGTATACAAAATGCATTTTATTTAAAAGTATAAAAATAAAACATGATTTTTTTTAATTTAAAAAAAAATCTTTTTGAAGAATTTTTTTCTCTAACATTTAAACATCTTTACCCAAATATGAAATTTGAAATTTTATCTGAGTTTTACGAATAGAACAACACGTACAATTAGTTTAATTTATGTTTTGAATTCAATGGAAAACACATGTTTGTTTCTATCCTGTGACCATGAATTGAGCCCATTACCTTTTGCGGAAACTTTCTTTTAAAAGTACATATTTGTTAACAATGACAACATAGATAGGCAAACAAAACGCTAATATTTTAAAAATACACACATATATTATAATATTTTATCTCTCTCTCTCTCTCTATATATATATATATATAAGTTTTTGGTGATGATATAATACATTTATTTATTTATCTTACACACGAGAACAATAATAAGAAGGCAGACAGTCCTGTTCAATATTATGGTGACAAATTGGAAATAAGGCGCAATTTTCTTAGTTCCATCAACTACTTTAAGCTCAAAGATTAACACAACATTACATAATAAATGCGTATCTGAAAAGTGAAGGAGCGCGTTTGTATTATTTGCAGTGCAATTTAGACGAAAATGTGATTAGGAACATTGTTTTTTTTTAAGAGGCAGTTGCATAATTTGTATAATGGGGGTCGGTCCACCGTTAGGAGGATAAGGGATACCCCCCACCCCCTCCGTAGTTGTTTTATATTTAGAAAAACTTTTTGAAGAATCTTAATGCTTGAACATTCTGAGCCCCAATAGGTAAATTCAAAATTTTAAAAGTACAAGTTTAATAGTAGTTTTGAATAGAATGTAGAAAACATGACTGCATTTATCACGTGACCGTCATGAATTTAACCCATTTATTTATCAAGTAAATGTAATTAGAAAAAAACATATTCCAGCAATGTTTTTAATTCCTCATTTAGACAGTAATATTTGGACTTAACATGATATACAACACGTTTCTTCTACTCATATTTGCAAGGTGACCAACCGTCCTCATTTTATAGGTTCTGTCCTTCCTCGCTAAGTGTCCTCCTTTTCAATATCTTAAAACTGATCTGTTAATCTCTGTATTCAGAGATGAATCAAACATGTTTCCAAAATGTCGTAGAATGGTCTAAAACAAATATCACAGGAAATAACAATTTTCAATGATATTTGTCGCAAGTAAATTGGGCAGATATAGAAAATTACGGCGAGTTTTTATCCAAAAAAATGCCAGATATTAAAATCGACGACAATTGTCTGTTTGAAGCAGAAAGAAGACTGGATGTATATTTAAATTCTAATAAATTAGAACAATTGGAAAATCAACATGCTGAGAAATTGATAAAAGATGGGTGAAATTACTTCCATTCAAACCCTTTCAAAAATGAACACATTCCATATGAAAATGTAATTCTTCTTGTTGAATATATGTTGTGCTACCCTGGAACTAATGCAGCAGCTGAAAGAGTTTTTTTCAGTTGGTAATGATTTTTGTGAAGTGACTAGTGAGAAATCAAAAGTGAATGTTAATATTTTAGCTACAGTGCTTACCGTAAAATTTAGTATGAAGGATATTTTTCCCCCGAACTTTTCAATTTATTAGAAAATGGTATGTTGACAAAAAAAAAAATCATTCAATGGAAAAATACTCGTTTAAGATAATAATTAAAAAGAATGTAAGCGTAATTAGCGTATTTTTGTTTGAATTAATAAAACGTTTCAAAAATTTTTGTAATTTTTTCTAAAATTTTACGTCTTCCTTTTCATTGTAAAAAAAAATGGTCAC
>BMAV01014168.1:1917124-1978520 GCA_019973955.1 Trichonephila inaurata madagascariensis | reverse complement strand
CCCCCCCCCCCCCCCGCCTTCCCAAGTATGGATTGATGTACAGTCAAACTCTGAGGCGTACCTAGTCCTGAGTGTTGGGGCCCCTGTAATTTGTGGCCCCCAAGTCACAGGGACCTTAATATGTGTGAGCAACATGTGTTACAACATGTCTTACATTGATACGGCAGTAGCTACACCCCTAAGTGCAACTTAAAACAGATCCCATCTAATAAAATATTTATTTCTTAATTTGCTTTTGAGAAAAAATAATACTTGAAATGCTGTGAACTACAAATAAGCCTTTTTTTCACCTTGAAAATAAACAATGAAACTAATTTTGAGATGTGAACTGAAGTGTGACCCCACCCCTTCCTGAAAAAGTTCTCACCACGTTTTTATGTGTATGAGAGACTGTTTATTAACATCGTGCTACAAAACAACACGAGAACTATTGGAGATGGACCTCGGTCAAGCAATAGGGACAACCCTTAAGCGGGCATCCTCCCCCTTTCCAAACTACCCCACCACGCCAACGGGAGGACTTTAAGCCACTCATAACAACTAATGACCACCACTTAAATTTAGCCGTCCATCCAGTATTCTGGTTAGTAACGCTGACTGCTGTGCCCTAGGGCCTGGGTTCGAATCCCGGAGAAGGCATGGATGTTTGTAAATGTATAGTGCCTTTGCGTCAAGGGGTACTCTACATAGCCGTTGAGCCGTAAGTCCTCTCGTGATGTTGGTGGAAGGGAAAAATAGGTGGGAGGCTCCTGACCAGCCTCAGGATGTTCTCCCCCAAAACTGGGGTGGAAACGAGTCAAATCGTACTGTCACCTGTATGGTGCTCAAAGCTACGGCTAACGATAGGCGGTATCACATAGCCCTTTGCCATGATGAATTTCGCGGGCCTCGATCTGACCTTTGCCGATAAAGTGGCATAAGTAACAACGCCACTTAAATGAATTCATAAACAAGTTGCTGTTATTATCCAAATGTATTAGAAACAATAAAATTTCGTCTTCATTTCAGCTGTAAATTTTTTTATTTACGCTAATTTTTTACTTCATTTTCATTCACGAATATATCTGTATTAATAATAATCAATAAAGATCATTTTGAAAATCAAAAACCTTCAGATCTTTCTTACCAAATGACCTCGTTTTCTTGATCCAGCTGCATAATGATGACAAGAATAGGAGTAAATTATCCGGCCAGAAAAATGACAGATCACCTGAAGGCAGACTTGTTCTCCCATCAGAATCAGAAATGACTCGCATTCCTAAATTTATATGTTTCGGAGCGTATTTTGAAAGTTTGGCGAGAGCAGCAAGAAAATATTACTTAAAATGCTCCAGTGAGATCGGCTAGTATCTTTATGACAAATCTAATTTAAGTCAGGATCGTCCCAATTTAAATTTTAGCTTAAAAATCAATTTTTTTTAAATGAAATTTTCATTGTTAAATTGTTTTTTTTTAGATACTTCCACGGAAAGTTAAGGTAATCCGGCTCGTATTATTCGTGATAATTTAAGGAATAATTTAGGGAACCACTAACTTGTAACATTAAATCTTATTATTCTTAGTTTTTTTTTAAAAAAGTTGTCACTGATTTTTTTAAAACAAATATTTTAATAATCAGGTTTTGAAAAGAAAAAACCTGAAAATCTAGAGCGTTTTCAACCGGGATCGTGGACGCCGTAGCCTAGTAGTCATGTTCAAAGACTCGTGGTCAGCGTATCATGAGTTGGAAATCTAGTGCCATTGAAGACCTACCGTTTAGAGTGGCTGGTGTACGTTAAATCTGCTGTAGCTCAAAGACCTCACGTTGGCGTTGTGTGGAAGTTAGGAAAGTGGGGTGTCGTCCTCGTCATTTGATATTGATTCAAAAGCACGAGGTCCTTCGTCAATAGCCTTATAGTACGATGTTAATAAATACTCACCCAACAGGGTGAGTGAGTATTAACGTCGCACTGTTCAGCTACACGAGGGCTTTTGGTAACGAACCTCATAAGTTTGAACCATAGTCAAGTGACGAGGACGACACCTGAATTGGTGCCCTTTCTCCTAACACCACACCAACGAGAGAACGTTTGAGCTCTCGACAAATTTAACGTGCATCGCTCCCATGCACTGCGGTTCTTCAGCGGTAATAGGCTCGAACTCATGACACGTCACCCACGAGTTCGTCACCTTGATCACTAGACTACCGCGGCCACCTCACCCAGCCGGAATCCGCAAGAAACGAAATCGTATATTTCGGGAGTTCATTATAAGAACATTATAAGTTCATGGTAAAATAGTATTAGTAAAATAATTTAAGGGGAGAGAGAGAGTTGGAAACCTCTCTCTATATAAATACCGACAATGTTAAATTGGCTGTTTACAATGTACCTTTTCTCAAAATCTGTTATATGTACATGCTTGAAATTTTTCGTACAATTAAAGCACACATTTCTCATTATACTGAAAAGAGCTTTTAGCTCATTTTGAATTTTTTAATAATTTATGAAATATTTTATCAAACATTGCGAAATTTGACCCATTTTTCACATAAAAAAATTTGTAAAATATAAATTTTTGAGTTTTTTACAAAAAGCTCATTTCAGTATATATTAACCATCATTATAAATGTATCATAAAACATTTACATACCTATGAGAACTGTAGTTTCTCTGAAAAGGTACAGCAAACATCAAAATTTACATTTTGAGATAAATTGATTTTAATGTATACAGTAAGACTTCTAATCGGCTAGGAAATAAAAAATAAAAGGCTCAATTTACAATAAAAGATAAGTGCTTTGGTTTATATCAGTTGGTTTATATACAAAGAAAGTTTTTTGGTCATATTTGGTTTATAAACAAAGAAGTACTTTGTTTACATTTTTCACCATTCAAATGGGCGTGACACAGTTTTAACGATTATTTAAAAATAGGTTTTAAGGGCTTCTAATTACCCTAGAGGTTAAAGTAAGGTATTTTTAGAAAGGTTAAAATCTATACAATTTGAAAATGTAAAAATCTCAAATTGTCAAAAAAATATCACATTTTAGTTTTCCAACACCACTTAGTTATATTAAAATAAACTAATGTCATATAAAAGTCTAGAAATTCACGATTCGTAGGTACCTGTAAGTCTTCAATAGATAGCGAGGGGAAAATTTTCTTTTCGCAGAGAATTCTCGAAGTAATCATTATTTAAGCACAACTCATTCAGGAAAAGTCAGAGTTCATCTTTACATTCTATAGCGAGGTAATTGGTTTCGTTATGGGGTAAAGCTTATTATATATATATATATTATACTTTTTATTTTATTTTCTATCTAATGAACTATTATTTCAATAAGTACCTACAAGCAGTGGTGACTCTTGGAGACGGAGGGGGGCAGAAGTGCAGCTGAACCTTCTACGAAAAATACATGTAAAAATATTAATTTTCATTCCATTTACATTTCTTTTACCTTTTATCTTACAAGTTCCTTTTCAATGTTCAACCTATTATTTATTTAAATGGGAAAAAATTCGTTTACTATGTTTCTGTCAGTTAATATGTGTTTCAGATATGTCGATTAAAATTTCCAAAATCTGAAGTTTACATTTTTTTATGTTACATTGGAAAACTGTGTTGAATTGTTATTTTTTAACAGTGTACAAATAAATAGTCCACTTTTAAATTGATAGTGTGTGTGTGTGTTTCCCATAAATATAAATATTTCATTAAGGTATACGACTACTTTCGGAACCGTGATTTTAAAAATGGGCATACATAGATAATTTTCATATTTAGTGTCACTATGTATAAAAGTGTTTTGAAAATAACATTACTGTAAAAAAATTATTTAAATGCGATATTTTGGCAAAAAATTAACTTACAATGACATATTTTTTCAAAACGTTCTCCTTTTATGAAAAATGCTTCTATAATAATACTATTTTGTGTGTTTGTATGTGCTTATATAAAGCAAGGACTTCTCCAGAGGGCCTGAACTAGGGTTTTTGAAAAATTCACATTATTTTCAGAGTTACTACCCATTGAAATAATTATCGGCGTTTTTTTCTTAAAATTTCTCCCCTCTGTTGTATTAAAAGATGGATAAATCCACTTCTAAGTTATATATTTCAAAAATTTTAGTTCAGGCTCTGTACAGAGGTCTGAGCTATATACAAGTAAAATATTTTTCTTGTAGAAGCAGTTTCCATAAAAGGAGAATATTTTGAAAATAGGTCATTCTATGTTTATTTTTTGTCAAAATATTCTACTTAAATATTTTATTATTATAATAATATTCTTAAAACTATTTTATACGCGTATTCTAATCTAAGTGACACTAGATATCACAAATATTATCCATTTATACGCTTTTGCAAGTCACGATTCCGAACGTAGTCGGATACCTTAAGAAATATTACATATCGAAACCCACATATTTTAAGTTAGCACTCGGGAGTGAGGGGTGGATGGGTTCTCGAACAAAGGTAAGGACAACTGATTGATTGATTGTTATCATCGCATTTCAAAGTAACACGAGAAAGATTGGTGATGGACCTCAAAATTTTAAATTCGGTCAAGTGACGAGGGCGACACTTGAACAATAAAGGTTGGGAATTATCCCTCTATAGCAGTGGTCTACATACTTTGCTGATTCATGGAACCCTTGAAATTACAGTGAAATAAGTTTCACACGAAAACGCTTAAGACAAAATATCGGTTAACAAGGAATTATACAAGCGTACCGACAAAATATTATGTATTTTCATGCATTTTTTCCTCCTCTTGACACGAAACGAAAATCGCCTAAGACGAAAAGATTTCTTTTCTGGGAATAAACAAAATAGGGAAAACACCAGCCGGATTGGACTGTCCTAATGTATTATCGGAAGAATTCAATGCAGTAGATGATGATTATGTGTGCACAGCCTCAATGATGGCAGGCAAAGACATTTGGCTCAAAAAACATCATCTATGCTGAAAATGTTGTTACTGATCGAAATTCATCATGGCAAAGGGCTAAGTGACGCCTGTCGTTAGCCGTAGCTTTGAGCACCATACAGGTGACAGTACTATTTGGCTCCTTTCCACCCCAATTTTGAGGGAGGACACCTGGGGGTGGTCAGGAGCCTCCCACCCAGCTATTTGAAGTCGTATTTCATATTCTGCGCTAATTTGCTTCTATATTTTGTTTATGTTGCCACATACATTGAGAAATATTTTTAACTTAAATGTATTGTTCAGAATGGCATTTACGAGTAATGCTATGTGTGAGAAATTCTATGTATTCTGCAAATCTTAACTCAGTAGCGCAAAAGCCCTCGAGGGTCAAGGCCTACTGTGCCCAACTCAGTATACGTGACCTTGGACCCTGAGGTGCATGAGCAGATGCTCTGGTCAGGTGGTCAGTCTGACACGAGAGGAGCTGTTCCTGCTTGAATTTAAACTTTAACGTACAATATGTAGATATGTCTGTAAGTTTTTCCTTCTCTTTCATGGGCAAGCCTTCTGAGTTATCCATTCATATTTGAAGCACGTGACTTTTAAGTAATTTAAACTTTTATTTTAACCTTAAAATATTTATTTATATTTCTTTTTACGAGCAAACAGTTTTTAAGAATTCGATCTCTTATCCTATTTTATTAAAATTTCGGCACTATGACTAAGCAAAATGTGCTTACTTGCGGAGACCTTGTCAAAGTTCCACGGAACTTTAGGGTTCCGCTGAGCCCATGATCTATAGACCTGCTGAGAATTAAAAAAAGGCCATTAAAATAAGATTTAAAAAAATAATTTTGTGAATAATTTAAAAATAATATAACTGAAAATTATGGCTTAATCAAATATGATTTTATAATTACACAATTTCAAAAAGATTATTTAATCACTAATCATTAAAATATTACTTATGTTATTCATAATTATCCAATTTAGTATTCAATCAAAATAATTTGATTTATCCTTAAGACAGATATTCAAGGAAAAGGACTCCCTTCCACAATCTTAAAGGAAAACCGTTGTCTTATAAAGTAAACAGAGCTGACATCTGTACTATATTGAACATGTTTTCTCACCCTCCAATCGTTGTTGAGGAATGACTCATTCTCACACATACACACACACACACAAAAAAAAAACGTCTTATATGTTTAACTATATACCCTAATGTTGACCACAGCTGAAATAACAGCAGTTAATGAGGCTTTTTATCATTAAGGCTCCGACAGATTCAGGGTTTGCTGGAACATAACATTTTCAGCCTTCCGGAATTAATGATCAAAGGGAGACAGTTCAGAAACAAATTTAGATGGAGCCAACTGTAAAATGCCAAAAGAGGGATTTTACAGTTTTGTTTGTTTCCCAAAATGAGAAGTGGTCAATAACTGCTACTTTTCAAATAATGATAAGTGAAAAATCTATTTTTTTAAAAGACATGGAAATATTGAAAAGAAATTTAAAATTTAAAATACGCGAATATGAGACGCAGGTCAGTCTGGAAAGTTTCTTACAGGGAAGAGATAGATATAATTTTTTATAGTCTAGATGTGACACTTAAAAATAGTATTACCACATTTTCTATTCTTTCACCACGATTATGTTCATTAAAACTAACAAAAAATGAAGCTAATAATAAGTTTTTAATTAAAGAAAAGCCTAATGTTAAAAGAGTAAAACTCAAATTCGGGATATACCGTAAAATCCGGCGTATAACGCGCGAGTGAATATTAGCGTCGCACCCGTTCAGCTACACGCGGACAACTTAATTTTGAACCATGGTCAAGAGACGTGGGCAACACCTGAGCTTGCACCCCCTCTCCTAGCTACCACACCACACCAACGGGAGGAAGTTTCAGCTCTCGACAGATTTAACGTGCATCGCTGCCCTACACGGTGGGTCTTTAGTGGTACTGGGCTTGAACTCATGACATGCCTGCCATGATCCGATACCTTGACCACTAGGCTACCGCAGCCCCTGCCGTATAACGCGCACCCATACTTTTAAGCTGAAATTTTTGAATTTTTAGGTATATTCGCAGTATAACGCGCACCCCCTTTCTTACGAAGAAACCTGTAATGTACACGCGCAATGCTCTTATGTTTTGAAGTCATTTATTCGACGTATTATTACAAGCTTTAGAAAAAATAGTATATTTCTAGGAATACAACCCTTTAAGTTCATAAAGAGTGTAATTTCTTTCAAATAAGCAATATTTCGATACATGTACAAGTTTAATTTTTTTCTATGCTCAACTTTTTATTTTATTTTTAAAGCTCACATTTTTATACCCGGTGTATAAAGCGCACCCCTAAATTTCGATCTTAATTTTTGAGTTAAAAGTGCGCGTTATACGCCGGATTTTACGGTATGTTTATATAGAGAAAAATGACTTTTAAAAAAATTAATATTGCACAACTCGCATGTAATTTGTAACTTAAACATATTATTTAAAAAGCTTATTTTGACATTAAAATACAGGAGATGAAGTAAACGATATTTTATACAAAAGGGGGGGGGGTGAACGACGTTCAAAATTCTCTCATTGGCGTGGTGTGGTAGTTTTGAGAGAGGGGTGCAGCTCACACAGGTGTCAAAAAATCTGTCCAAAATTACAAGGTCCATCGCCAATAACCCCGTGTCACTCACTCCATATTTGTTCCCTGGGCCTCTACACCTAAGGATAGCTCTGGCTTGAGTAATTAATTTACTAGCATGCTCTTAAAATTAAAAACACACACACACATTTCTTCTTTAAAAAAACGTGTTTTCCAACGAGATAATAATTTCACATGTCCTTCTTGAATAAATCAGATTCTGTGAGTGAACTACGTGCTTAAAACTTCTTTAATGGCCGAAAAATAAATATAAGTACAGTCGACGTAAGTAAGTACAGTACGATAAGTACAGTACTCTATATAACGAACCTCTATATTGCGAATTTTTCTATATAGTGAACTTTTTCCAGGAACCTTGAACATTTCAGGATTTTCTTCGTAAAATAACCTCTCTATAGCGAAGTGCATTTTCTATATAACGAACTTTTTCTTTTGTGATTCAATTTCGGTTATCCCTTTTTTTTAAAGTGTTTCTAAAAAAATTTCAAGTTATTCTCTCTTTAACACATTTTATGGTCGCCATAAATCTTGAACTGGTTTTATTAGATCCTAACTCACCGAGAGCAATAGAGTTCTGGACGTTTCATCCAAGAAGTGCAATCTTTAACCCTCATTGCCCAGTTCACTAGAAATATCTTCGATATCCTCTTTCACCTCAGTGGAGTTACCCCGTGTCCCCGTGTTCTAATTACAAAATAATGTATGTTTAAAATTACTTGTATGCTTTAAATTATAAAATGTCCTTAAAGTTCATTAAATTTAGTATAAAATTATTTTTTTAATATCGAAAATACAGTGAATTTTTCGACATTCTTTATTCTTGTTTTCCTTGCAGTTTTTCTTTCTTTTTTGATGGGTAAGATATATAAAACAAACATAAATAATTTTAAAAAAGTATGAATAATTACTTTTTTAATATATAGTGTTAATGATTTAAAATTTGTTTCATGTGGTTTATAAACTATATTAAAAGATGAACCTTTATATAACTTATTTTCCACATAACGAACTTTTTTCCGGGATTTAGCGACTTCGTTATATAGAGGTTCGACTGTATTTGTATCAAATTTACTCCCTGCGTTATTTACAGCACATTTCTGGAGTCATCTGTGACTCAATACATTTGGGGAACATTAAAGACAAACCCGATTCTCAGAAACAGCTCAATCCTGAAGAACAAATTATAAAAATCTCTTGGTATTTTTACGAGAAAGAAAAATGTAAGCATAATACTGTTCTCGACTGTTATTGTATTAGAATCGTCATTCGCACAGGAATGCATGAATAGAAGTTGTGCATGTCAAGCTTCAGAGAGGAGAAAATTTTGGGGGCCAATCAAACAATGACTAATAAGTTGTGTCGTGTGCTGAGCAACTCATCGAACTATGAATCACCCCCTTCCGGAAAGGAATGAGAGTTCCGCCCCACCATGATTGCTTCTTCCTCAGCAATCGCATCATCACGCACGGAGCTCCCACTTCTCTGCGGTTGCGGTTTCACGCTCTTCTGGCTTTACTTTTTCTTTTTCACCTCCTTGAAATGTCCGTTTAGTTCATCAAGTTGAGATACTGACCTCACTCGAAAGGAGTGACATCGAATGAAGTGTATTGTCACTTCAATTCTTATCTGTCCAAGAAGTAGCATAGGGCTGCGGTAGCCCAGTGGTTAAGGTATCGGACCATGGCAGGCATGTCATGAGTTCGAGCCCCGTACCACTAAAGACCCGCCGTGTAGGGCAGCGATGCACGTTAAATCTGTCGAGAGCTGAAACGTCCTCCCGTTGGTGTGGTGTGGTAGTTAGGAGAGGGGGGTGCCAGCTCAGGTGTCGTCCACGTCACTTGACCATGGTTCAAAATTACGTGGTCCGTCGCCAAAAGCCCTCGTGTAGCTGAACAGTGCGACGTTAATATTCACTCACTCACTCACCCAAGAAGTAGCATCATTTACTTGGGTGAAGATAATCATGAACATCACGTTTGTGTTAAGGACAGATGAAAGATTTAACTGTCATAGCATGCTAAAAGCCTTATTCCATAAGCCATCATTTCTTCCGTTTTTTCCGTTGCAATTAAATATGTTCTCACGCGTGTTTTCCCTTAATTAATCTCTACAGTTTCATTATGATGTTGTTTAATTTGAGAACCTTGCCTTTGAAGAACAAGCAAAAAGGCATTACTATTTAAACGGATCTGAAGTGAGAATCTAGGGATTACCTAAGTAAAAGTACCAGAAGATGTCATTAGTAAAGCGATAAAAGGAATTGTCTCACTAAGACTGAATTAGACAAGATTCTGAATAAATCTACTAGAAAGCAGTAAGGAGTCTTAAATATATCTGCATGCAGACTTCATTTACGTGGATAAGTAATATTTCTGTTACGTTTGGAATTCCATCCTAGGGCCAGCCTACCTAATTGTAAAATTTAGATAAAATTTCGAATTTAATAAGTGGGTAAAGATGTTCAAATATATATTAAGATTCTTAAAAAAGGTTTTAAAAATTAAAAAAAATTCTTATATTATGCGTATGCTTTAAAATCAAGTGCGTTTTATTTTCTTATATTCGATGTTATTGTTCACAAATATGTACTTTCTAAAAGAAAGATTCTGTGAAAAGCAAAAGTTGTCAACAGCGAAGCGCATGAACACGTAACTACATTCATAAGCCCATGACGGCACATGAATTTATGAACTAATTGGCTAGAAACACTAATTGTAGCTATCATGTGACTATAACATCATTGATTTAGAAGTAACATACAGAACTCCACTATATCAAAAAAATCAGCAACAATATTGCCAATAATAACTAATTATAATTTCTGCGTCATTTTCATGCCCTATAGCTGCAAAATCGGCTTCGACTAACTAAAATTAGATCTTTGCGGGTGCCGCAGGCTCTTTTACCCAGTAGGTTGGGCAAAAAAGAACCATGAAATAGAAAAATATTCAAATCAAGGCGCTCCCGTACAAGCGGGGAGGGATGAAGTAGCCACAAGCCAACGAAGCAGACGCACCAGCGGGTTCGAACCACCTTAACTCAAACACAAAAATAGCTGACCTCTCTGATCAGCCATTCACAGAGGCCAACTCATTTTAACTTTTTACATCTAAATATTTTCACTTTGCTGCAACCGGATTGGCTAGACAACGCTCCTCCCACTCCCATGACGAAAGAAATTTTTTTTTTTTAAATCAAAAATTTTAGTCTTTATTTTATTTATAAATTTATTCATAACAAAGTAATTTTTTCTTATTAATTTTCATTAACTATAATTTAAATTTTAAATAGTATTTATTAAAAGGGGCAATTTGAAAGCGTTTTAATGTCCTGAAAGAAGATAAAGGCTCGGAAGAACTAATGCCAAACTACAATTACAATTCGAGGGTAAGACAGAAACCGTCCCCATCTCAAGACCGTGGTGTGAAAGGACACTCCGTTTTGAAACACCAAAAAGAACAGTTGTGTTTGCCTTCTCCCTCACAAGGGACATATTCTGTAGAATAGAAATAATTAATAGTATAAATGACTTCTGTTTAAAATGCAAATATATTGTAATTAATAGCTGTGAAGCAAATAAATCAATTACTCTCACGCTACCATTAATGTCTCCAAACGTCACATTCCATATTCTAATCTCGTTAAAATTAAAGTTACAGACGCTATGAGTTGAGCTGCCGCAGAGAGGTCGCAATCAAATTTATATTCAGCCGACTCAAGTTCAAGGTGGTTGAGGGAGATTTTAAAACGCCGCAACATACTGTATTTGCCCAATGCGCGTTATGGGTAACAAAACATGGAGAACATAAACATAGTCAAACTTCATTTACATTGGTGTTCCTTTTTTTTTGGAATCGCAATGCAAATAAATTATGGAGCCAGTATAAAGCACAGTTGGATGACAACATCGATACTTCACTATTTCACTCTTCATTTTGCAGGCACAGTGTTTTGAAACAAATCTAGAGCGAGTAAGCAATAATTATACACCAAAATAACCCCTCCTTACTTTGAATTTGAAAAGAAAATGAGCTAATCAGAGGTAGACATTATTATTAACATGAAATGTTCAGAAAAGAGAAAAATTTAATGTACTATAAGCCAGAACATTGTAACTAATTTGTTGCCAAATAGAAAGAGAGAAACGATCCATCATAAATGAAACATTTGGGATAAATTTGACTTTCGAGAAGTGCATCATCTACATAATTTTGCAATTCATCACATTTGACAGCACAGAAAGATATTACTTATCTCAAAGTGGAAAAAAGCTTCAAAATGAGTGAAACATTTTATGTTAAGTAATGGTTGTATTGAGAATAACAGCTTTCGTTGTATCGAATTTTTTTTTCCTTTTTGCAAAGATTCTAGGACTGCTATGTTCAGAGAGTGGGTTGAACCTCTGACAATGAGCATTTTTGCGGTCCGGCACACAATAATATAAATAAAATATCAAAATTTCTCCCACAGTAGGGAAGATAGTAGCAGAGAAGAGATGTCAAGTGTCAGGAGGCACATAGTAAATTTTTCTTGTTCTTTTATATAGATTTATATTATAATGTATTATTCAAAATAAACCTACGTTTCTATAAATTTTGATTTTCTTAGCGGCCCACCTTAAGTTAAACCTTTTTTTATTTGGCCCAAGTCAGCCTTTGAGTTTGACACCTTTAATTTACACGAATTCATTTGAGCACGATTGAGAATAGCAGAGATGTAACTGCGAAGAAACACAAATTCGTAAACTTCACAGCGAAATTAACTTAACAATCGAGCAAACTTGTATATAACGGATGAAAATTAAAAGTGGATAAGAAATTGATAAAGTAATGGTTACATCTATACAAAAGGGGTAATTTTTTTGTTTAAATTGTACTCATGGTTTCTTTAACGTTTTATTTCTTTGAAGCCGGCAAGCTGCATGTATACAGGAATTATTTTATATCATTATAATTTTAACTACTAAATTTTTTTGGAAAAAAATGCAAAAGCACTCACTGATCAAAACTCTAAACCAGGGGTGAGTATATAGCAACCCGCGGGCCACATGAAGAGAGCTTCACACACACACAGAATTTCAAAGAGCTTGAGAGCACACACTCGAAGAGCTTCTTTGAGGCCCGCCAAGTCAGAAAATCAAACAGACAGAAAATATTCGCTATATTTATTTCGACATATATTTGTGAATTAATGTTTTTCTTGCATGAAGAACAACAAGAGTAAATATAGATGCAAGTAGGATTACTGTTGCCATTCCTAATAAGTTCTACGTTTCTTGTTTTGTATTAATTAATATTTGTTTATTCTACAGAATTTTAGTTAAGTATGATTATGGAATATTCTAAGTTGCTTACGTATGAGAATTTTAAAAAGCATTCTCATTCCTGATTTAAAAAAAAATTGTAGAAAAATGCGATAGGAAATATTGGTCTCATTAAACTGATTCTAAAATCAAATGTGTGTGTGTGTGGTTGTCAATATACATTGAATAAAACTGTCACTATTTTATTTATATTTATTGATTTTTATGGTACAATTTATACTATTTCTGAGATGCAAAGTTAACTAATGAATGCAATCATTTTAAAAAGGTACGGCCCTCCAGTATCCTCCGCTTCCACAACGTGGCCTTCGAGTCAAAACAGTTGTCCACCCCTGCTCTAAACTATATCATTGTACTTTTGATATATTTGTATGTATGTTCGTAAAATTCTTTCATTTCTAAATTTAATACACTTTTATAAGTATCGTTAGTATGTAATGGAATCATTTGAACGCGATTTTTACCCCCTTTAAAAGATCAGATTAATTCGAAATTTTGCACACTTGTCAAGGACCGATGACAATACAATAATTTCATAATTTTGTTCCATTGTCCTGAACAAGATAATTAGGAATACGATTTATAGATTTGGCGACATATTTCCCCTTTCTTTTTCAAAAATAAAATTTTGACTCGCAAAAATAATATTTATATCAAAAACGCATCACCAAACTTTTTCATAGAAACAAAACAAAAAAACTGATTTGCCAGGATGCTCGCCTGTTCATTGAACAACAAAAAGTAACAAGAATAGGTTTAATTGCAAAACGATTTGTGTCATGCAAAGTGTTTTGTTATTCCAGTTCCGATAATGGTTTACCGAGAAAAACACATGCTCAGTGTTGATGACAGCTGCTTTTAGTACAGCAACTGGCGAATGAATTGACACCGAGTTTCTTGAAATTCTACCTATGGAGAAGGAAATCCTGTATGGAATGAAGACGTTGGGAACAAAAGAAAGCTTTATTTTCTAACGTAGAACAGAAGAACATTGTTAGAGCAGAAATTACTTTGAACTGAAGAAACGGCCTTTAGAATACTCAAGGTCGCTCATCTGTGTTTTGACTGTAGTAGTGTTGTTGGTTGCCGTTTTATATTTATTATTTTTTATATGTGTGTGTGAAAGATCGTTTTTTATTTGCTGCAAATGATGTCAGATTGTTAAGTTGTAGAATCGTGTGCCGTTTCATATTCGGAACAAAATATCAGTTTTAATTGCTCATTTACAATGTTCTAATTAGCATTCTAAAACGAGATAACATTTCGCAAAACCCAAAATGTGTGTGTATATGTATATACATGTTTATCAAAAAGAAAAAGAAAATTGTGCCTAAAATGAAACCATTGCAAACAGTTTCGTTTTACGTTTGGTTTTAATTGGGTTAAACAAGCGAAAAAAAGAGCCAAATAATATAGAGTTAAAAAATATTCGCAATGTTTTTACCAAGTAACACATGTAAGTAACTCTATTTAAATTTTAATGTTACGCAATGGATTAAATTCATGTGACGTCATACACACATAACAACAATCATGCATTACCAACCAATGATCCTGCACTTCGCCGTTGCCAACTTTTGCTTTTTGCAGAAACTTTCTTTTATAAAGTAAATATTTGTCAACAATAATAATGCACATAAATAAACAAAATGAATTTGATTTAAAAGTACACGTTTAGTGTGTACAAATATACATACATTAATTTTGAAAACCTTTTTGAAGAATTTTAGCATTTTAACATCTTTACCCAATTATAAGATTTGAAGTTTTATTAAAATTTTACAAGACTAATGTCAGTTTGTTTTGAATTCAACGGAGGACACGTGATTGCATTTATCATGTGTCCGTCATGAATTCAGCTCATAATTTACAACGTGATAATTTACAACGATATAAATTATAATGTTTTGATAATTAAACGAATTTCGTTGATACACACAGTTTTAAAAGCAATCGCACCCCTATTTTTCTTAAGTTAGAAATCGGGTAGTGGACATAAGTCCAAGATATATTAACAGATAGGATGAGATTTTTTATTTCATTTTGTTTTATTAACTTGTGACGTCTCTCGCGTCTTTCTGATTAACATAACTCCTATGTTCTTTGACGGCCACGATTAATGGCAAAACCTTTCCAACCCAATACCAAGAAGAGAAACGGATCGAATATGTAAATGAGATATACTATAAAAGGATAGCGCGGCAAACCTAGCAATAGCGATAGCATAATATAGCGTAGCAGGCTCAGAGATTGTAGTGTGGAATCATTCTGCTCAATAGCGTGACAAAGCTTAGTGTGAAATCTTGCGGACCAAGAATAGGCAGTCAAGAATTAGCTGCATTGCGTATCAAGAATCTTCAAATATAAAGTTATAGATTATATTCTCTAGGTCAAGGGACCAGACTGGAAAAGGTAATATTAGATATAAGTAATTAGATAACAGGATTATTTAGGATAATTGAGATAGAGAATCTAATTGCGTGATCTGACTTAAATACGTGATTTAATTTGGGCTCGACTCTCACTCTAATTAATAAGTGTCAAATTAGAACTTAAGTATTATAAGTTACTCTTAATAAAAGTTGTATTAAGAATTATGTCTCATCATTTTGATAATCCCACACCTCTAGCTTACGCGGAACCGGTAAGACATGGTCATCACAGGATGGCTATGTCTCAAACTTACGAAGAGATAGATCAAATAAATCCGAAATTTTTTTACAGTGTTGTTTTATTCTTATATATTCACGAGTAGTTACTTAAAATTTAGATAATCATTTGGTGTTAATTTGTTCATCATATATTATTTATTTCGTCCCTAGCACCATGAGTCCTAAGCACCAATTGCAGTTGCACAGCGAATCATTCGTAAATTTGTAACGAAAAATAAAGTGGGGGTGAAATTGATATTTGGCTCGAAGGTAAGTATACAATAAGGTAAAATATTATAAAACGATTTTAGTTTGCGATAAAACATGGCTTATATAATCATCGACCAAGAACGAGTCTAATTGGAGTGAAAATTCAACAAGTTTATGACTTTATTTTTGATGACAAACAAATTACTGACAAATCGTGAATAAATTAATAGAAGTGTGTAATTCATTCATAGGATTAAGATGCAATTGCGCAAAATCACTGTAAGTTGGGAGCCTCGATTGACTGATTTTTATTAACATTATACCTTAAGGCAACATGAGGGCAAAGGAACTCACAATGTCGATTCACAGTCAAGTCACAAGGGCAGAATCTTGACTGTAAATCAAAAGATTGCAAAAAAAAAAAAAATATGTCAAGAGAGTAAGTGTTTTATTAATGTCTCACAATTAATGCAACACGAAAGCTATTGGCGAAATGCCCAAAGGAACAAAGCTCACCAGAAAAGGGCTTAGAGCCACAACTCGGTCCCCTGGGAAACAACCACCCGCATTCAGCATTTATTGAGCAAAATTTTTGCTTACAATTTTTACAGAAGTACACAGTAAATTTACTTCATGCAATATGCATGAATAATTACATAATACAAATATACAAAGCTAAAAATAATAATGATAAAGCATAAAAATATATAAGGAAAGGGAAAAAACCATTATTCGACTTTTTTTGCAAACACGAAGGCAGAATACAGAAGGGAATCGAACTCTTCTGAAGTGCTGCAAATCGGTTTCCCGGAAAACAACCACCTCCGCGTCCAGTCTTATTTGAATCTTACAATCTTAGCTTACATTTATAAAATGAAAGCTAAGATTGTGCTATTGGTGACGAATCTCGTTATTTTGGTCAAGTGATAAAAACGACGTTTAGCTACGGCAGATTATAGCGTGCATCGGCTCATCTATATGGTGGCTCTTCAACGGCACTAGGGCTCGAACTCATGCCCTAAGGATCGAACGTTGGCCACTAAGTTACCGCAGCCCCACAAATTTGTCAAATGCATTGAATCGTTGCAAAACAGAAGATACATTTCTGAACGTGAATTTTGAAATGTGACGAAAGTTAGGTAATTTTATGCTCCTAAAACAAACATTTCCATTACAAAATACAGAGAGAAATAGTTCCACACAATGCAGAATTACCTGCCGGAAAATTCCTCGTTACTGCTTTTTCTGGAAGAGGGGGGAGGGTAAATGGGCGTTGTGTATTCTATAAACAACAGCAATATTCCAAATACACCAACAAGTGACGTCTTAAGATTTCTTGAGACTCTGGGCCCCTACGCAAAAGTAGGCCCCACCTATGACCCATATAATGCATAGAATACGTTGTCAAACCCGAGACGAATAAATGTGTATGACTTACAATCGCAATGTTTGGCTCGACTGCCGCCTTTTGAATGAATGAGTAATGATAGTGCATGGTGGTAGGCCTGGGACTCGACAAGGACGACGGTCATCCCATGTCGCCAGTTGACATATCGTCCGAAATTCCTAGTTTTTCGGAGAATACAACCAGAAATAACATTTGACTGCTTAAATGATTCGAATCATGATCTTATTTAGGCTGAGTCGAGAACGAGATGAAAGCCCCACTGTGTTCCAGGCCTTTCCTTCCAATCAAATTTTTAGTATATTTTGCTTCAGCCGGTAAGATTTGTTCCAACTACTACTATTATCACGGAGAAAAAAAAATCTATTATTTCATTTTGAACAATATTCAGAAGCTTGAAATATTAATCCTTTGAAGAAACAAAGATATGTTAAAAGATGTCCCATTACAGTCAATTTCGATCGAAAGTTTGGGTTCCTCAATAAGTTAATATTTCCTTTTAACGGGCAATTTGTTTCTTAACAAATGAAAAAGAACTGAGACTTAAAAAAATATATATATTCTTTGATGAAAAAGAACTGCATATCACATTCTTTTTAATATGACTAATCAATATATTAACGAACGCAAGATTCACATCGAATTTTAAGCAGTGGAGTGAAGAAAAAATGTTGCCCGACGAGCATGACTGCATTGTTTCAGGATGTCAAGTTCATTCTCGAAATAGAATTCGCTCGATTATTTTTTCAGGTAAAACGTTCCGCCCTCTCTTTTGCCGTCATAACAAACGTCTGCTATACGCTTACTTTCCACCGCACCCGTCAGAGGGATGGGGAAGAGGACCCTATCGATCCGCGAGTGCGCGCTTCGTTCTGGCCCTCTCGTGAATGAATGGACGGAACTCTGCCACCTCATATTGATCGTCTGTGCTCAATTCACAAAACTTCTGAATCGGCTCATTAAAATCTTTTCCCTCCCGCCACCGGCACTGACGCTGTCCCAAGAAGAGAAGTGAATAAAATAAGTGCAAAAGAATCAAACGGCAAGGGGTTGGCGAAGGGAGAACGTTAATTTGCTTCCAACTGTGAAGGAGAACACAAAAATTTTGCAAAATTTCGAATTCTTGTTAGGAAAAATGACAACCAATTATGTGTTTTCCTCGAACTACTTTATATTTAAAAATAGCTCATGTACAAATAAATAAAGTTTCGAGAAAAATTTTAAAAAAATTGATTTATTCTATTCAAAATTTCTGAATATTTATTTCGACACATTTTAAAAGAGGAACACCTTTTAGGGTTAATATAATCAATTTGTACAATATTTTTGCAAAATCACGGTTCAAAACCTTTTATTACACATTCTATTCCTTTCAATATACATTTAATAAAATAAAATAAAAAGAGTAGTTACAAAAAATTAAAAGATACTTTTTAAGTGTAATTGAGCATATCGAAAACTAAACAAATAAATCTTTTTATAACTGGTAAAAAAAAATAGTAAAGAAACTACAAAATACGAAAAAGAACTCAGGAGACAGACGAATGATATCTTATGCTTCGAAAGAGAAAAATAATTGTGTGAAAAGTAGAAAATCGTCTGATAAATCAAAACGAAACACATTTGTCGTGAAAAAGCTCGTTCGATAAAGTTATAATAATGTACTACTTGAAATGGATGGTCGGTCCCATCCATTAGTGCACAAGAGTGGGAAGGAAGATTAGCCATAATCAAACAAATTCAATTCATTAACAATTCTCAACAACGAAACAAATTTTAACAATTCAATTTGAGAAATGCACCAATAGATAAAAATGAGAGCAATAGCGAGGTAGACGAGGTAGTTGAAGTTTTTATAAATCGGATCACTTACTCTTAGCACGTTCTGGCTATACACCTAAATATTTGAATCTAATTCAAGCCGACTTTAACCAAATTTAAACAGATAATTGATTGATTTGTCAATCTTAACATTAATCAAATAATCTACGAAGCACTCTCTACTAGCTTTACGGTAATCACTACTTGCTATCATTTTAGCCTCTAACCTCTCTCTTAGAACTTGAAAGTTAATCTTTAAATACAAACCTTGATTTGAATAATTAGAGTCTTCTCCATCCGAGGAAAGTTTTCAATAGAATAATATTTAAAGAACCATTATTCTCCAAGAGGATTAGTAGGAAGTACGAAAATAGACTCGCTACATACTTAACAAGAAACATTTTTGATTTCTGATTTGTTTTTCTTGGTTAATATAGACTTTAAAAAGCATGCTAACATCGTCATCCGTATTTACTTATCATAATAACGGTTGATCAATAGCGCACACAGGAATTTTACAAGGGGGGGGGGGCCGGGGGGGAAAGTTAACCATTCTTGTATCATGCTCCTATTGATTTTGTCGATTTCCGGGAACAAAACACAGTGAAAAACTAATTATTGAATAAATAATTAGCATTAATTAATAAAATTAATCATTACTAACAAATACTTAATTAAATTTTACGTACTATATACTTAGAATTATAATCAATCCGAAAAAAAATCAAGGGCTTTGGGGGGGGCAGGACCCCCAGGACCCCTCCCTTGTGTGCGCCACTGCGGTTGATATAATTTTACAAAAAATCAACAGAAAAAAATATAAAGAACTATATTTGATTTTTTTTTCCATAATAAAATAATAATTTAAGAAGAATACAATTAGAAAGAGAAATTATGAGAAAAACGCGTTTATAACTAGAGAATAGAAAAGATAAGAACTCAGAATTTATTTATCTTTAAATTAAAATTTGTTTTGCAGCCTATTAAAATTTATTAATGAAATTACTTAAAAAAAAGTCAATTTACCGATTACATCAAACCAAAGAAAATTTTTTCAAAACGAAAATATTTTGAACACATGTAGTAAAAAGAAAGCTGTTCAATAACAATTGATAAGATCACAGTATTCGTGCATTGCAATACGTTAAAAAATAGTGAGCTTCCGCAGTCAGGGTCAAAGATAACATTTCAGACGTGTCTAACATCGAGAGAATGGAAGTGAATTTTGGCTATTAGTTGATACGGCGAACTTGAAAAAAAGTAAATAAAGAAATTTTTGCTCTAGTAAGCACTGGGAATATTCGAAAACTTACGAGCGTAGAATATGCATTAGTTAGGAGATAATATGTTTTTCTCTCTCTTATGTATTTCATTAAATACCTAAATCTGTATAGTAATACTTTGACTTATTTACATCGGAGGTACGCGATTGTCGATTCGTCTTTTGCTTGAGGGGGGGGGGAATTGGTGATGTGATTGTAGAATTGTCGATCTTGCCATGGATAATGTGTGATGACGTTTAAGAACCACTGAATTCCTACAATAATGAGCTAACAATGGATGAGCTCATAGAAATGTATGAGCAACAGGAAGAAATTGAGTCTTTAGATCCAGCTCAATCAGATGATAAAATGACGGTTGGGAAGTTTAATTGAAAGTTCCCAGTTTAATTGAACAAGTAATACAAAAAGAAATTTTTTTTTAAGTCAATTCCTACTTTGAATGGATGAATAGAAAGTATTTTATTAATGATTGAAAATTTGAATAAGATATATATATATATATATATAGGGAGAGAATGAACTAATAGTAGAGAGGAATTGAAAAAAGAATGATTTGTCTGCATTGTTGTAGCAATGCAAACCCGATTTGGCTGAAAAACAGGTTTTCGAAGCCCACTTTTGTCTTTGTTTTAACAGTTAAATTGTTACAACAATAGAGACGAATCTAAGTTGGCGTCACAAAAACCAATAATTAATTAAATTAAATTAAATTAATGAACTAATATTTGAAAAAAACTGTCTTAAGACGAACTTAAGAACTTCTCATAACATCTTGAGGCCCTGGGCCCTTACGCAAAAGTAGACCTTGAGCCCCTACGCAAAAGTACGCCCTGGGTCCCTACACAAATGTAGGCTCCAACTATGACCCATAAAAGTAGACAGTACATAGCATACGTTGTCAAATACTCGCTCAAACCCGAAACAAATAAATGTGCATGACTTACAATCATACACATCGGCTCGACCGACTTCCACCTTTTGACTGAATGAGTAATGATGGTGCATGATGGTATGGACGACATGTAGCCAGTTGACCTATCGTATGAAATTCCTAGTGTTTCGGGGAACACAACCAGAAATAGCATTTGACCATTGAAATTATTCGAATTATGATCTTATTTAGGCTGAGTCGAGAACGAGACAAGGCCCGCTTTGTGACAGAGGCCCTGAGCCCAGTTGGCTCATGCCTTAAGACGTCTAAGATTACCGAGGATGATAATGAAATGACTACCCACATGTTAACTAACCTCTATATACTTAAAGCAAAACAATCTTTATTAAATAATAGTAATAAATTCATCTTTAATATCAACTTAACTTTTTAGACTGAACTTTTTATAGCGGTTTTTTTTAAATAAAAAAATGATTAAATCTCAAACTATAAATAAAAGAAATATTATATTCTAGATATTGGCATGAGTTTATCCTCTGCGAAACACATTCTCTAAAGCAGAAATTTTCAGCCTGGGTTCCCTGGAAATTTGAAAGCAGTTCCGAAAGGGACTGCTTAATCAAATCGCCAACATTTTAGTACAATTTTAATTTTGTATACAAGATCAAATTCTGAAAGGCAGTTTGCTTGTAAAAAACAAATATTTTATAGATAAATAAACAAATATTTTATGGATAAAATAAAATGTTAAATTTCGTATAAAAGTCACATGCTTGAAGCATGAATGGATAAATGAGAAGGCTTACCAATGAAAAAGAAACATCGCACATATTAATAGATTCGACGTTAATATCTAAATTTAAGCAGAAACAGCTCCTCAATTTTAGGTTGCAAATTTACAGAATCTGCAGAAGTTTCGCACTCAGTTATAAACCTTTCCATGCCATTCCGAACAACGTATTTAACTTTTCTCAACGTATGTGGTAACAAAAACAAACTAACGCAGAATATGAAAGCCGACTGCTCATAGTTCCGAACATACCTAGACCGACAGTGTGCGTAAAAAATGCGGACGCATATCTCAGCTATTAAATAGAACACACTGATCTCCAATTAATGATTAAATTACCTTAAAAGTTTTTAGTAAAAATAAGATATTTTTTTTAAAAATTGTTTTTACTTAAAGTACCTATAACATGTTGATCTACTTTAAGTATTATTAAGATAGATTCTTCTTAGACATTTTTTTCTTATAGATGCTGTTTCCTGCAAACACTTTTTAGTTTGAAGGTTTCCGTGCGTCGACAAAGTTTGAAGATCACTGCTCCAAAGCAAAAAGCTATTGCGCTTAAATCTGGACCGTGTGACGAAATACACTCAAAATCAGGGCAAAATCTCGTCAAGTTTGGAGACAAACGTGAAGAGTTATTGAGTGGTCTGTCTATGCAACGATAGCTTATGGTCATTTTGAGTCTAGAAATGCCTTGAACAATGATAGACGGCGCCATTCAATTGCTAGAGTCTAGGAATTGGATACTAGTATATCGCTGCATTTGGAAGTTAAGACAATAGAGCTTTTTATTGCTGGTGCGATAAGTTAACAGAAAAGAAATCACTCGTGATTCTGGAAATTCAATTTAAAAAAACAACAACTAGAAAGTGGCAGTGCACAAACCCCAAAGCTAGCCCAAATTAGAAAACGTGTCCACTGCATACGCCCACAACTACTTGGGACGTATTCTGGTTTTAAAAGTATTATGTCCTTGATAGGAATGAAGGGAAAAAAAAAGAGAGTTGACTTCCTTTGGTTAAGAGAAGATAGAAAGAAAATAATAATAAAAGTTTTATAAGCACAAAACTGGATATTATCCGCCAGCTTCGCAGGATTGTTCATTATATTGTATGGCTATAAATAATTTTTAAGTTATTTGAATCTAAATAGTCTTATCATTAAGATTTAAATGCGTTGAAAAATATTCCTATAAATTTCGCCTCAAGATTTAAAAAAGACAGTACTCGGATTTATAAAACGGAAGTTTTTTTCTTTTACGCCTAAGTAAACATCCTTCGGAAATGATTTCTACAAACACTATTTAAAAAGGATCTCTAATCAACAAAAGAAACATGCCTGCCAAGTCTATAGGTCTAATAAATCAAAAAACGGAATTTTTTTTTATGTATAATTCTCCCGTAAGCCAGACACTCTCATAGACAGACGATTTCTGGAAAACGCATCCTTAGAGGATCTCCACTCAAGAGAACAAAGATATTTTCAAAATTTCAAGTATTCTACTACTAGTAATCTAGTTGTAAGTTTACTAGTTTAAAAAAACGAAATTATTTTTCACGATCTATAACGCTCCCTCCCCGTTATAGATCGTACCTTCGTTATCCTTGGGAGTCAATTTCCACAAAACCCATTCTTATTAAATCTCTACTGAACAAAATAAACATATTTGCCAAATTTCAAGTGTCTGGACCAAGGTTGGCTAACCCTCAGCACAAGTGCCACAATGTGGCACGACGGAGGTGTAACTGTGGCACGCGAAGACTCATTGAAAAATTAAAAGGTTTGAAAAAATAACAATAAATATCATTTTTTTTTGTTTCAATGTTATTGAAATGCGGTTGTTTAAGACAGAAAATACTCTTCAAAACTTATTTTAAACACGCTTTATTAATTGAATGACAATATAAAAAATTATTATCTAGAACAGCGGTTCTCAGACTTTTGATCGCCGTGGCTTCCCTTTATGTATCATCGTGGACCCCCAAGGTTTTGAGCATTCCTCCCCGACTTTATATTACAAGTTCTAGTACAGTTTTTTCATTGGGGACGATTTAGCGATATAGTCTAGTATGGCACACCTTTTAATTTTTTCCACGAAGCCTTTCACAGTCTGTAAAAGAGCGAAATCTCAACGTTACATGAGAGATTCCAAGGACCCCCAGAGAGGCGCTGCAGACCCCCAGGGGTCCGCGGACTACAGCCTAAGAACCTCTGATCTAGAGAATATTCTTTATCATTGCGCGCATTCTCGAGATTTTGGAATTTGAGGGAGCGCGTTTTAAAATATCTGTAAGAAAACAGCCCGGTGTGAGTGCTTGCTACCCAATAATGAAGATTGGTTATGGGATTTAGCTTTTCTTACCTATATTATGGGACATTTAAATAATTTAAATTGAAGCTTATTGGGAAAAGATTATATTTTTTTTATCCTAGTGTTGGTTATACATCTCCTTTTGCGAACAAACTTTTGCTTTTTTTTTGTCTCGACATTGGAGAAAAAAGATTAACACATTTCACATTAATGCAGGAACCAACAACTAAAGTTAAAAACGCTCCAAGCTATGATAGATGTAAAAATTTAATATCCATTTTGCAAGATTCATTCAGTGCTAGGTTTGATGTTTTCCAAGATGATTAAAAAAAAATGCTTTTTCAACTTTTCGGCAACACGTTCATTGTTACCTCCTGTGACCTATAGCATTGTGATTGTAAATATAAGGAACTCATTTCAACTGCAAGTAATCTGAATTATATTGAATTTTGTACCAACAAGCAATTTTTTCCAAATGTACACGATTTGACTGCCAGATATCGTTGTATATTTGGATCAACGCATGTTTGAGAATTAATGTATCCTATTATAAACATAACAAAATAAAGACGCAGCTCAAAATTAACTGATATGCACCTAAAACAATCTAATTTAGTTAACATCTTCACGAGAGAGAATTAATCCTAATATATTTTACTGACTGTTTACTAATTGTTTAGAAGTAAAAAAAAGTTTCAAGTTGTATGCGTAACCTAACTGATCTCTAACTGTAAACTTGTAAAATGTTATTTGTATTTTGTCTTCTTCATTTCCACTACTTAAGACTTGCATCGAAACTATGCTCTACTTCCACGTGAAAATGTTATAAAAAGTAACCTTTTTCTTTGTTGTGCAAGTTTTTTTGAATCGGATAGTGGAGACCTTATGGGCCGACAACACCACCGCAACTCTCTTGGGGTAGATTTTCGTAAAATCCGTTTTTAGAGGATCTTTACTCAACAAAAGAAAAATGCTTACTCAGTTTCATATCTAATAATTCTGGAGATATCGTGATGAGTAAGTTGAGAGTCGCTTTTTTCTCCCTAATACATAAAGATAACTTTTGTAATACATTTCTAAAGTTGAGTTCAGTTAATATATATCCATTAACCAGAACCAGTCACTAAAATTTGAATAATGTAACTCATCCCTTGAAAAAACATTATTAATATGAACCTAATCAAATGATTATGAGATGTAAATTTCTCAGACCTCTTAGTTGCGACTGTACCAAATTCAGGATTATTCAAAATATATTAATTTTCTTAGATCTAATCGAAAAGTTTGATAATCGGACTATTACTTCCGAAGACTTTAAGAGCTTAATATTTATTCATAGTGCATTTAAGAAAGATATAAATTTACTGATGGGAGTGTCTTTAAGGACTTCTTTTATGAAAATGAAACATAGGGGGCCAAAGTCAGGTTTCTATTCTTAGGAAACTGTTTTTAGCAAAATATACTCATCTTATTTTTACTGATATTGATGCTACGTTATCTTTTAAAAAAAGTGAAATACAGCAAGCCTATTAACATAAATCCTGGTTAGGGCTTTCGGATTAAAGAAATATATTCCTTTGTCAGTAATTATTATCAAATTCTTTTTTTAATTTCTACAACTTTATAGTAGAAAGAATTGAGAAAAACACTTTTGATATGCTTACAACATTAAAATTAAGATACATCACTCATGACTTTTTGTAGACTTTTTTTTTGTTTGTTAATTTCTACCATTTTTTAAGAATAAAACATTTCGCCCCCCCCCCCCCTTTTTTTTTTTTCATTTCCGAATTCAAACTGTTTCCTACTTGTTAATATCCCACATGCTCTTCCTTGTACTCTTTTAATTTGGCATTTAAAACACAATTGTTACATTTTGATTGGACCGTTTATATAATTAATAGTAACTGTATGTGTGTGTAACGAACATGACTATATAGAAATATGTTTATTAAATTTTTCTTAAATGCAATCCCAACTTTTTAACAATATGCTAATACGCAAAGCTCTGAGATTCCTTAAAAAAAATCTAATCTTTCAAAGATGAAGCTGAATAAGTTTGTCTCATTTCCAATCTTTATAGGAGAAAAAAAAAACAGTAGTTGAAATAATCTAAATTTGTGAGCTTTAAAAAAAATAATTTGCCAAATCCAATATGAAAATGTCACACACACACATTCACCAGGTATTTTTTTCTTTTTTTTTAAAAAAAAGACAAGTTAATAGCAGAGTGGAAGAATGATGAGGTATAAAACACTATGCAAAGAATGACAGAAAAAATGATTTATAAGGAATGATGTACTGTTAAGTGACGTCCACCATAAACGACCCACATGTTTGCACCTGTCGCAAGAAGATGGATTATGTATAAAAGCGGGACAAAGAAATTATAAAGCCATTCACAAGAGACTTATTGATTAAACATCTGCAGAATATTGGTGTAAGTAGGGAAAAGATTTATGAGCCGTATTGATCACATAAGCACACTATATCAACGAGAAGTATTCAGTAGATTATGTAACTTCAAGTTTATGATATTGATTCAAGTTAAAGAAGTATCGATTCTATTTTATAATATATTCCACATTTTATTAACTCACTTCACATACAATATACACCGCATTATTTTAAAATGTGTTTAAAGTTACAAAATGAAAAATAATTCATATAGCGTAGAAACTGTTTAAGAGTTTTCTTTTTCCTTTTAAAATTGACTTGAAGGAAAGTTAAAACACTGAGTTGTGCTTTTACAATCTGTCTTTATACACAATAATTGTGTATTTTAGTAATTTATTTCTTTAAAAAAATGTCACTTTCCTTTAAATACAACTGCTTTATTAAAAAAATGCTTTATTTAAAATACTTGGAATGAATCTATTCTTGTCGGATCTGATTTGACCACGTGAAACAAGTAGCATATCACAATTACATAAAAAGATAAAAGAAATGAATTCTATTTTGAATCCAAATCAGCTGACTGAGATATCTATATTTCTTCTTCCTTCTGAGTTCTATTAAAAGTGTTAACCAGTATCTGTGAGAAATATTCAAAAATTATAACAGTAAGGGATAATAGCTTCAATAATTGTTCATAACTACGAAGATTTAATGCTTTCACTTCGTATCACATATCAAAATCCTCCATATGAGTGAAAGCATTTTTTTTTTAAAGCTTAATAACTCATTCGAAAGTTCTTTATTCTAAAATCAAATAGTAAATAGCGGCCATCGAAGTAATAACTTTGATATCATTTGAATAGTACAAAGAATATATAATATCCGAAAAATTTACCCTCCTTCAAAAATAATATTCCCTTTTAGTTTAAACTTAAACCGAATTCTATCATTCCGAAAAATAGACTTTCTTGCGAATATTTTTAAAGTTATTTGTCTCAGAATTTTTTTTTTTTTTTAATAAATTAAATTCGTATTATATTCATATAATCCTTCTAACCTTCCAACTGTTAGTACAGCGTCTTTAAAACAGATTATAAAATGAATTTTGGCTTTACTTATATAAATACTGTTTCGTCCACCTCCTCGATGTTTAAGTTTTTCCAGTTTTAAATAATTAGTTTCAATGTTACGTACCAATTTAACTTTTCATCCTAAAATAATTGAATAACTTTTAAAAAAACTCTGATGTGAAATAAAAATTACTCACCTTAAATTTCAGAGGAAAGTTGACATACTTGGACTCCGCCCATAGTTGAAGAGTTAAATTTTTCTTCCCGAGACAATCCGGCAGGGAGCAAGAGAAGAAATAGTTGGAAAGCTGAGCTCGTGCGCTTTGGCGCCTTCCGTCGCGTAAAATCTTTCTCTTTGTGCCGCGAATCACGATTCTCAGGTCGTTCCGCCGAATGCATCGATCGGGTGCTTGCGTCATCGACACACCATTGCCCCCACCAACATTCTTCCATTGATTGGATTCGAGGAAAGGCTTAGCTACTCTTCTTGCTAACGACGAAATATGGTACTTTACACTTCGTTCAGGGATCCTCCTTTCTTTCTTTTTTTTTTTTTTAAAACAAAGTAGAAAAGAATTGAGGGAATTCTTATTTTTTGCAACAGACGACTTGTATTGTTCCCGTTCTTTTAGAACAAAATAACCGATTTTTTTTTTTTTTAATATTTACATTTTTTTTCAACGAGATCATAAAAATTTTATAATACATCACTTTACAATGTATGAGTTTTTATATATATTTATTTACAATGATTCTTTTATTCTAATTATCTTGAGAAGGTTATTCTGCAATTCAAATTGGTCCTGAACTCTACACGATATCGTATAATTCCTAATTCTTTTTATTAACTCGTTAAACGGAAACACTAAATTAAATTCAACATTAATTTTCAAAGATTCGACGTTCACAAAATTTTGTAGTGAGCTGACGCAATATTGCATCGTTCACCAGATCCGAACAATTGGCTCGCAGAGATTAAATCATGTGATATTTTAGAATATTCTAGAAGTTTCATAAATTTGAATGAGTTTTGGGTTTTTGGATTAAGAAGAAAGAGAATCCCTTTGTCCGTTCAAAGCTTCGCTCACGCGTTTCTGTGTTGTCGCTGTAATTTTCATGTTTTATGAATGTATTGCTTCAATACATAGGGTGATTATATATAAAGTCCCATTTTCAAAATGCTGTAAAAAAGAAGTAATGGTTAGAATGACTTCAAATTTGAACTGAATATAACTTGAAGAAAGGACAAACGGTATAGCACAAGAAAAAAAATTGTCCCAAGCAGTATTAATAGATAACACTGTAAGTGGCATTAACGAAATTGGTTTCGGCTACAAGTGGCATTTTGAATCGAATTACGACGGATTTGGCATCAGTGCACATTATTCAGTGTATGATTGTTTGTGTTTTTTGACGGATAAAATGACTTTAAAGACATTCAGCAGTTGGTGCACTGTTAGTGAAAAGTCCATCCACTACGACAAGGTCGTACCACATTGGATGAGAAAAATCGATTTTGTTCTTGGAACAAAAACCTCATAAAAAGTAACAATGAAAAAGCCAATGACTTTTCTTTCTTATGTCATACCGTTTCCCCTTCTTTAAGTGCATTCAGTTCAAATTCGAAATCATTCTGACCAGTGCTTCTTTTTTTTTACATCATTTTGAAGGTGGGACTTTAATTATAATCACCCTGTATATATGTGTCTTCTTACATGTTAATGCCAATAAGCGAAAGTATCAACATCGTGTATTTTGAACATCAAAAACATCATCTAAATAACCCCCAATTATTTCAGAGTGCATATAGTAGATATACGAAAGAAAGATTATTTTTAGAATATAAATCGATCTAATACGACTGGAATTTTCTTTGTGATAACGATATTTGTTGTGAGTATTCGTTTTAGATTAAAATCTCATTCAGTTGAAGATCTTGTCTTTGAATAAATAATGTTATTCATGAACAAATAAACAATGATTATGAAACAAAATTAAAATATTTTTTGAAATATTATTTTGGCTTGTAAAAAAGGTATAACTACTTTTTTAAATTAATTATATATCACTTTTAAATGGATTATCTTTGGCAACATAAGTCTAAGCAATCAATGAATTTCATGTGATATTAATTACAGAATAAAATTATTATAACTACATTGCATCAGTTTCTAAAATAGTTATGAAAATTTAATCAGAGGAAAATTATTTTATACAATAAATGAATTACTTAATAAACTACTTTAAATTTATAAAATTAATATTTTTATATAAACATTTAAATTAAGTGCAATTACAACAATTTTTATAAGTTTTTTTTGGAATATGAAATTTCAATGATTAACTGTAGCGTAAGAACACATAAACCAATTAAATTATAACAATAGTAGATCAAAAAGTAGCCTAAAACAAAAGTTAGACAAAAATCGATCCTAAAATAAATTCATTCCACCATATCAAAAGTTGGTGTAAAAGTAAATATTAAACAAAGAAATAGCCTCATCATAATAAAAAAAATATTAAAAGAATCAGAAACTTAAAAATATTTCAAGAAAAATAAAGTACATTACGTCTTTGTTGATGAATGGCAGAAAAATATTACAATAAATGATCCACAAAATTTTAAACTAAGGCTATTCTAATCAACTCAAATAACACATAGATGTAAAATCGAACGATAAATAAGACTAATTTTTATATAGCGTTCTAACGCGTGAAAAAGTGACGATTAGATTATTACCGGATTGATGAAACGTATAGGAAAATTTTCTATTTTTTATTTAATCGTATCTAAAAAATAATTGTAATCGCCACGTGCGCATTGAGAATTTTGAAGAAAAGTGAAAGCTATGGAAAAAGAATCATTTGCTTAAACAAAATATTTGCAAAAATGTAAAAAAAAAAAAAAACACTTAACGGGGAAAAAAAATAAATGCAACGAAAAATTCTGGTGTGTTTGTTTGACAAACATTTAATTTTGCATATTAAGATTATAACATTTTTGTAACAAAATTAAATAAATAATTCTCAACAATTTCTTTTTTTTGTGTGTGTGCATCCTGTTTTATTTTGATACACAGCAAATGATGACTAACAATAAACGTAAATTTTTTCCACTAACTAATTCATATAACACACTATGTAGTACTAAATTTATTTATGTTAATAGAAAATAAACAGGATCAGACACGAATGTTGCGCTAATTGAGATTACGACTCCGATATCTGTTGTTCTTACCACTATTAATAGGAGTAATACTGAAAGAGGAAGGGATTCTACGATTTTTTTTTAAACTGCGGCTAGATTTACAAATTATCACTAGGCTTAAGTCCCGTAGTACACTTAAACAATTATACTTAAAGAAAATGCAAGAAATAAGAAAAAAATATTTCTAATACGGAATAAATCGTATTGATGTTACCGTTAAAGTGAGGAATCCAATATTTCATAGAATAACTAGGTCATTCATGAAATAACTGGACAAGTCAGTTAAAGTATATAAAATTGTTGAATTCTACGATTTAACCAGATATTCTATATAGAATAATGATTACTTGATCGGTAAAGTATGAAATGCGGCACTTACAAAAGTTCTTTGAACTGATTCTAGCTGCTTTTAATCAGTTTTAAACCGCTTATATCTGATTTGCAATGACGTGTGCGTATGTAAGCTTCATTACGTTGCTTTCAGACGCAGAATTTAGAAAGTGTATTTATGTTAGAGTTTTACATTTTGGATTATTGACAAATATTTTTGCAGCCTGTTTTCAAGCAATGACTTCTGCTGGAATGGGAAACTAACCAGTAAATAAGAATGATTTAATACAAGAGAGATTTGAATCTCTCTTTAATAAATGAGAGCGGGACAAAGGAAAACAGTGCTGCGCGTGAAAAATTATTAACTTTGCTGGCAAAAGTAAACAGTACAGAAAAAAGTACCACCTGACTATAGGTTACTCTCGATTAACCTATAGTCAGGTGGTACTTTTTTCTGAAGTACGAGGAGTAGAAAAGTTAATTGTGTGTGAGCCAGTATAAGACATGCAAAACATATTTTCCCCTCCATTCTGTTTAAGGTATCCGACTACGTTCGGAACCGTGATTTTAAAAAGCGCATAAATGGATAATTTTCATGATATTTAGTGTCACTTAGATTAGAATACATGTATAAAATTATTTCAAGGACATTTTGACAAAAAAAATTATTTAAATACAAAATTTTGGCAAAAAATGAACTTAGAATACCCTTTTTTCACAAAATATTTTCTATTTATAAAAAATGCTTCTAAAATAATAATGTTTTGTGTGTGTGTGTGTGTTTATATAAAGCAAAGACTTCTCCAGAGAGTCTGAACTGTGTGTGTGTGATTTTTGAAAAATTCACATAATTTTCAGAGTTACAACCCATTGGAATAATTATCGGCGGTTTTTTTTTCTTAAAATTTCTCCCCTCTGTTGTCGTAAAACATGAATAAACCCACTTCTAAGTTATATATTTCATAAATTCTAGTTGAGCCTCTGTATAGAGGTCTGAGTTATATACAGGCAAAATATTATTATAATAGAAGCATTTTTCACAAAATGAGAATATTTTAAAAATTGGTCATTCTGTGTTCATTTTTTGTCAAAATATTGCACTTAAATAATTTTTTATTCTAATCTAAGTGACACTAAATATCACACATAAATATTATCCATTTATACACTTTTACAAAATCACGTTTCCGAACGTAGTCGGATACCTTAACTAATGTTAGCAATATGAGCAATATTATATCATCTGTTTTTCCTTATTACTTATCAATTAATCATCTACAATAAGGATAAAATGTATTTTTCAAGAGGTTTTAGCTATTTGCGATCAATTAAAAAATTACTTTGAAATTGTTTATTTTTCACTCTTTAACGGTCTATCATTAGTTATTTTGTACAATAACGAGTTAAGGTGCGAAAGTTTTCATCTATTATATACTTTAACTGATTTGTCTAGTTATTTCATGAAATAACTGAATTATATACTTTAACGGAAACACTGACACTAAATATGTCAAGGCATTATAAAAAATAACTTGCCAAAAGGTGTTTAAATTGCCTTATAATTCATTCTTTCTTAATATTTAAAATTCAAAAAATAACAAAAATGTCAAAGTAAAATCAAAGCTCTGTAATATTCTTGTGTATATACTATTCATATTATTTTGATAAAACATTTGAATATAATATGAATAGTGTACAGTATTAGATAACCATATATAACAAGTGCTGTTTACTTATTTGTTACACTAGTTTTTTTTTACACAAAACTAAATCTTTTTCGAATCCAGTTCAATGTCTTACAAACTAAGTTTTACTAGAAAAAAAATTACTCTTACTCTACCAAAATAAATCGGAAATAAGTGTAAATGGAAAAAGTTCAGAATAATACTCAAACGCAAACTATAATTTATAAAAATTACTGAATTATGAAATTTTCAAAAATTCCTGTTGAAGTGAAATTTTTCAGATTATTTTTGCGTCTGCCCAAAATTTTAAAGGAAAGAGTGATGCTATTCTTGAATACAACACTTTTTCAGTTTGATACGCGTTCTGAGGGCAATTCTAAATCCCATATTTGAAAGAATTGACGCGTCTTGCGACGTTATTCCATTGTCTCCAAATAGGAATTAATAAGTATTCATCTTAATTCACCTTACATCGAAAATATTGACGGTTCAGCAGAAAAAGAACCTACTAAGTGATTGCTATTGTCTTATGGGTGCCCACTGCGCGTTTTAACTTTCTAGAAGCAGTCGTCTTTTAACGGTTTTCTAAAATTAAATTATCTCAAACTGGTCTTGCATGAGTCATCAGATTCCAGTCTACTACCACCTTTTAGAGCGAGATAACTTCTCCTTTCACAGTCTGTATCTCTGTAAATTAGCAGAGGTTTTACAAAAGCTTCTAATTTTTTTTAAATTTATTTTTTGCTTTAAACATTAAACAGATAGTTAATGATTTCAGATTCTTAAAAAGTTTAATACATTTTTGTAAAAAGGGAAAATTGACTAAGTGTCACAGATCAAAAAAGCAAATATCGAATTCACGTTTTACTAATTGTTGTGAATATTATTTTGTAAATAATAATGTTATAAATAATTTTATTAAACTGAAAAGAGATGAACGCTGTCGCTCAAAGATTTCTACTTTGCTATTTGTGATTTCTTTGCTTTGCTAAATTGGCATCAGTTCTAAAGTTTAAAATTCGATAAAGGAGTTAAATGAATATGTAAATTGCAGATTTGAGAGATAAAATAATATCGAAATCAAGCACGTTTTCTTAAATACAAACAAACAGATTTTTTAAGTACAGTAGAACGTCGTTCATCCGGAGCGTCAAATATCTGGACCAGTTTTTTCAGAGACCTTGGAGCGAAAAAACGAAGGTGTTCAATGGTACAGCGAAAAATAAGTGATTATTTTCCACAATAAAGGTGAAATTGCGACTTTTTGCACCTATTTTGCTTGTTCTTCAAGCACGTTTCCTGCATGTGATGATTTTCAATATTCGTATAGTGTCCGGTTTCATATACTGCATGGATCGCATTCGGTTATCCGAACACTCGCGTATCCGAAAGGTATCCGGTCCTAATTGATTCGGATAAACGACGTTCTACTGTAACATTTAATGATGATTTCATTTATTTTGACTTTCTCTAGAAAAATGCTTTCTTTGAAGATAATAGAATTCAGATTTAACTCAAATATATCAAGAAATTAAAAAGGAAAAGGGAAAAAAATCATGCTCTTCTCCGAACTTCCACAACACATCGACGTGACTGCGTTGCGCCTCGACAGATTTAAAGTGCATCAGTCCGTCTACACCAGTGCTCCGCAACCTTTTTGTCGCTGCGGACCGGTCAACGTTTGATAATTTTACCGCGGCCCGCTGAAGGTGGGACACGTTGATTGTTTATATTTTAGATTGTTTTGATTTAACAATTTTAATTTAGTTACATTTATAAATATGCCTTCAGAATAAAATATAGTAACACCAAAAATGAATAAAAGCGATTTAACGTGGAAAGATGCGTAAATCCGAGAGAAATGCACCACTTTAAATAAAATGGCAATAGTTTAATGTTCTTTAGGCGGCCCGGCACCATTTGGTCCACGGACCGGGGTTTGCGGACCACTGGTCACAACTAGTCTTTAGTGGCACCAGGACTCGAACCCATGATTCGATACCATAATTACCAGAGCCATAGTATAGTTTTGAATTCAAAAAAAAAAAGGCGGCAATAAAAATCTATCAAAATTAACTAAAAAATATTATTAGAATCTGTTATGCTTTTAAAAAATAAAATATATACACAGAGGTCTTAGAATTGTTATTTTTAATACAGCATTAATTGCATCTTTATAAAAATAAACGTTTTTCATATTCTTTTTCAACAGACTGATATTTTTGAGATTTGAATAGCTAAAATACTTCAAAAATGGGTAAAATATTTCGATGTTCGAATTTAATAAGATTACTTTCAGCAGGAACTTCTCATAACATCTTGAGGCCATGGGCCCTTACGAAAAGTAGACCTGTGCCCCTACGCAAAAGTAGGCCCTGTGTCCCTACACAAATATATAGACCCCACTTATAACCCATAAAAATAGACAGTGCATAGCATTCGTTGTCAAATACTCGTACAAACCCGAAACAAAAAAATGTGTATCTTATTGCCGCAGTTAGACTGAATGAGTAACGATGGTGTGTGGTGGTAAACCTAGACCTATATAAGGATGACGGTCTTCCCATGTAGCCAGTTGATATATCGTTCGAAATTATCTAATTTTCGGATAATACAACCGGAAATAACATTTGACCGTTAAAACTATTCAAATCATAATCTTATTAAGGCTGAGTCAAGAACGAGACGAGGCTCCCATTGTGGCCATACCTTAAGGCGTCCCTGACTTTCAGTCGAAACCTTTAACTGCAAAACTCGTTGTCGAGATTTATCATGCACTTCCGCAAAACTATATTTCACTTCTAAAAAAAGTCAATTTTGATTAATCTTGCTCTTAGACCAGATTAATCTTTTTCTGCTGGGCCGCATACCTATGTTAGTCATTTCACACGAGCCGCAACATGAGGATAAATGCGGGGGAGGAAGATGCTTTAAAACTAAGATAACAATGGAAATTTAAAATGCGGAAAATTGATCAAAATATTATAACTCCTGTTTTTCTTCTTTAGTTATTACATTATAGATATATTGTCATTAACACTAAATTAGAAGCATTTAAGAAACACTCCATCACAATTTCTTCATCAGTAAACGTTTCATATGGTTACCAATAACATAAACTTCATAGGATGTCTTTGCTACCGCTGTGACATTACCACTGACAAAACACTTTGTTGCAAAGGTTATTCAAGAAATCCAATTTATTACCTCTTGAAGGAGATCGAGGAAAAGTTTTCATTGAATGTGATTCTTGTTTATTGGTATTTTTTAAATACAGCACTTTCGTGACAAATCAAATAATTACTGACCCATGCTTGTTTTTCACAACAAAATAGTCAACTTCACAAACGTCTAGAAACAACATATTTTCTTAGAATATTTTTGCGCTTACAAGATATGAAAGGTGCTTAAAAATTAGTTCCACTCATAAAAGGGTCGCTACTCCACTGTTATCTATTATCTTTAATAAGAAAAAAATATATATATACATCAATTCGCACCCATACGACATCGACAGAAAAAAACAAAATTGATATATTTGATTTCTTAACAAAGAATTTTCCACTAAATTCTCATAAATAAATGAATCTCTCAGAGCAATGGACCATGAGCGGGCCACTTAAAAAGGTCTGGTGGGCCGCTGGTTGAGTATCGTTGTTTTAGACTATATAATCGCAGGCGTATGAATATATTTCTTTTGAGACTTTTAAATGTATAATAGGCGAACATGATAACTACTATCACGTGTTTCAAGCCAATCGGTTCACGAATTCATGAGACATAGCATGATCACACGATAAATGTAATCGTGTGTTTCCAGCCAATCAGTTCATGCACTTCGCTGTTGCCAACTTCTGCTTTTTGCAGGAGCTTTCTTTTAAAAAGTACATATTTGTAATCAATAATAAACACACTTAGGTAAGAAAAATGCACTTGATTCAAAAATACACAAATAAGAATTTTTTTTCTTTAATTTTGAAAAACTTTGTGAAGAATCTTAATATTTGTACTTCTTTATTCAATTGTTAAATTTTAATTTTATCTGAGCTTTACAAGTAGAACAACAAGTGCAGGTCTAATGTCAGTTTTGAATCCAATACAGAACACGTGATTATATTTATCATGTGACCGTCATGAATTGACGCTAATTTAATTTAACAAATTGGGCGTAAATAAATCACACTATAAACTAAATGCATCACAAAAAAAAAAAAAAAAAAAAAAAATAATAACGCTTGCGAAATATATTTAATTATCAATTTCTATATCGTTTGGCGCAGCAGATGTTAAATGAAACAATTACTTAATGAAGAGAGCGTTGAAATATTGAATCGGATCATTGAATGTTTAGAGCTTTATCAAAGCAAAAGATTCCAAGAACTTGTATCCGATATCGAATTCTGTTTAATGTCCGTCTTATATAAGAGCCACCTCGAGATCAAGGACAACGCACCTTGTTCCAAGACTTCCTTATTCCATAACATAACTTGATTCAAAATCCTGCAATCACCGAAAACAGAACTCATTCAGTTAGCAACAATCTATTTTAACGAATAATGTCTCATACCGTCAAGGTTGGGAACTACCTTCCGTACACATCCGCATCATTTATCAAAAGGGTTTCGCCAAATTATGATACCGTGAGGACGTGCATCATTCTTCGTTGCCGACACTTAAAGAGTAGATAAAAAATAAAAAAAAAAAGGAAAAAACTGATTTAAAGCTTCATGACGCGTTTAGAAGAATGTGTGTGCGCGGATCATTCTCCCTTTAAATCTTTATTATAACTTGAGGGAAAGCTACGCACAAGTTATTTCAAATATATTTTTTTTACCTTCCAAGTTTCTTTTGAACAAGTCATTGAGTATTTTGCATCCAGGCGAGAAGAGTCAAAAAGCGTTGAAATATTTCGGAAACTTCACGCTGCTTCGATTTGAATTTATGATGTGAGTAATACACAAATAAAAAACGTGATTTGTGCTTTATTTTTGAATACATTGAGTTTTAGAGATGGAGGATAAATATTCATGCACTTCTTCCGTGATACAGCAGAAAGTCGTTTATCCGAATCAATTGAGACCGGATACCGTTCGGATAACCGAATGCGATCCATGCACTATACGAATATCGAAAATCATCACATGCAGGAAACGTGCTTGAAGTAAAAGCAAAATAGGTACAAAATGTCACAATTTTGCCTTTATAGTGGAAAATTATCAATTATTTTTCGCTGTATTACTGTACACCTTCGTTTTTCGGTGGAAGGTCTCTGATGCTCTTGGGCACCAGTAGTTGAGCAGGACAGTACTCTGTTTTTCGTACCACTACATAGCTGCCTCCAACGCAGAAAACGCGTCAGCATTTGATGGACCCTTGCTACTTTCATAGTTGTCCTCGTCTTCGTCAGTTTCATCGTCGACAAGGTCGGATTCTTCTTGCACGGAAGTCACAATCTCGTCATCATTTAGCATTTGAAATCCACAGTCTTTGGCATCGCATGCCATCCAGATGTTTATTAAATCAGCGTAGATGTTTACCAAATAACAAACTGAAATACCCCAAATATCCCTGACCTTGGGTTTTCCCGTCGTTTTTGGCCTCACACGAAACAAATGTTGAGCATTGCTCTGTTCGAAAATGTATTCATATACAGTACATGTAGTTGACAAAAAAAATAGTCCGGATATCTGACACTCCGGATAATAAACGTTCGGATAAACAACGTTCTACTGTTTTTGTTAAGATACTTCCACAGAGACACCATATGGACACATCACCATTCCCTAGGACGGTGATTCTCAACTCCTGAGCCACCAATTTTTTAAAAAAAATCAGTAACGGAGAATATAAGGGCCCTCCCTGCAAAGTCAGGTTTTGAGCCCCAAGCCGAAAATATTTTTTAATATCCCCCCCCCCCCCCCTTAATGCGGGCGTTAGGGGTGTACGTTAAGCCACTGAATTATATTCTGAGAATAAAAATAAAAAATCCGGAACTGAATCGTTTGGCCGTTTTATAGAAATAAACCATTCACAAAACTGTTATTATGTGGCATGTAAGAAATCCCTTGAGTGTCCGTTTGGCTTGGGTGCTCTCGGCAAAATTGAATTCCTAAGTACAATTTCGCATCGTCAGAGCTCACGTGCTTCCTTCTGGGGAGGAAATTGGCCGTCAAAATTACTTGTGGCGATTGGTATCGCCTATATGGTGCCGTACTAAAAAGTGATACCAGTTACTGCGGAATGTACTAGGTCTGCAGAGGTAAAAAATACCAATACACAGCCCCAGTTATGAAAAAAAAAATGTTATTGACCATTTGACAACAGTAGAGGAGAAAGTATTCAATAATCCCCCAAATTTAGATATAAAAAGACTTTTTTTAAGAGGATGAAAGTAACTTCGATAAACGAAATTGGCTCGTGTCACAAGCTATTCCGAGGGTATTTCAAAGCCACACAAGTTAGCTTCCTTTCTACAAAACATGTGAAACCATCCATCATTTAGCTCGGTGAAACTCCAGAAGGAAAGGAATGAATGTTGCCAGAGTCTATGAGATAGGTTGGGCTTCTTTACGATAGATGGCGACACCACCTCCCCAATTTAGGCATGGAACTGGAGGGGATTGAAATATTCTCCAGCCCCCTGAACCCGTGGTTTCAGCTGCAACCGCCCACAAGACTTTCGAACCCATTGATTTAACGACCACGTATTCAGTGAGTACTCGGAGGGTATTTGGTGGCATCGAGCATCGAACTCAGGCCCTCCTATCTGGAGTCCGATGCTCTAACCGGCCTGCTCTTGTATTGAGCCCCACATAAATAAAAATATCTTGGATAGTTTTTAATTTTCTAAGGAATGGAAAACGTTACCTTGTGTAAAACATACACAAAATATTTTAAAAAAGAATATTAAATGGTGCACAACAATCTTGATTACAGCTGCTATTAGAGGTTCTCCCTCTGCACCTTCTTATACACTTCTACTGCGCAGGCGTATACCTATAAATGGCTCTTTGATACTTAAGTTTCACTTGCAGCCTGGTTCTTCTCTAAGAAAGTTTACCGACCTCTGGTCGAAATGTGATAAAAGAGCTGTAAAAAATGACCGTGAAGATAAAGAATAAATTAATAAGATTTAAGAAGCGTTTAAATTGCGAAAAAATTTATTTTGTTTCTTGATTCTGATAATCATTTAGCTTGATTGCATCACCAATCCTTCTTTATTATAAAATTTTCACTGACTCTTCTACATATAATTTTTTTTTATTCTGCCAATGGATTCCAAAGATAATTAATAATCTTTGCACGAATTGCAAAAGTGTGACATGACAAAATAAATGGGCAATGTCAAAAGTTAGATAAGGGTAAATGATTATTTCGTACGAAACAACGTCCGAATACATACCTATGCAGAATTACATTCATGAATTAAAATATAATAAAACACACACACATACAGTCAAACATAACGAGAGAGAGAGAATACAAAAGAGTCCCAAAAACTCGGCAGTCCGGATAACTCAGACACACCCTAACAGGTCGAATTCAAAGAATGGTTCTCCAAATTTTCCAATAACGGTTCCACGAAGGATTTGTTCTATCGGTTGAGCAATTTTTAAAATCTTAAAATCCTGCCAAGGAAGGTTATTCTGATTTTGGACAAAGCGTCTTTGCACCCAGACATTAAAGAGTTAAAAAAGTGGGACATACATGTTATGATTTTATCGCCTAATGTCAGTCAATGGACAATGGCAATAGGCTATAACGCATTTCAGGCTCAAATGTAGTATAGATGGTATCCCTTTGGATTTGGCGATTTTTAACTAAATGTCGTGGTGAGATAAGAAATTCATTCTGGCACACTGTAGACCTATCGCTAAATGAAGTAGCTTGGCGACGGATTTTGGTAGCCTAAAAAACTGATATCTCAAAGGTCTAAAAACTGATATATCTATACTACACTTTAACCTGCATTTCATTAAAATAGTAACCAGCTTTTGTAAAGTCGGCTACTTAATTTTCATTGTAGACAGCTTTATGTTTTCATAAAGTATTTTTCTGAGGAGTGTTTGATCAGGTAAATTACTGTATTCTATGTATTCATTAATTTTTTTTTATGTAGTAAATGCTGCCTTCCTAAAATACACATTTTTCCTTTGTTTAAGTGTATTTGGGCAATTTATTTTCTATTGTATTCTCAAGCAATCAATACATACAAGTGCAGTACAATAATTTTTCCCTTGTATTTATTATTTTTTTTTAATCACATTCTCGATAACTCGATATTTTCATAAACTCGGCTACCCTTCGGTCCACATTAGGCCAGTGGCGTAAAGGAGGATATTAGGCCCCCACCCCTACAAAGCCAGGTTTTGGGCTTCAAGCTGGATATTATAAAAATTACAAAACCACAACATCATGCTTTGGGCCCCCTAGAATCCTAGGCTTCCCCGCGACGCGGGAGTTACGCCACTGCATTAGGTCGTTTTCGGGATTTTACTGTAAATCAAAATGCACTTGAAAAGGTAAAAAAAATTACAGCAAAATTTAGACTTAAAATACTATAAAATGAATACTTTTTCCCCAAATCCATAGAATAATATATGAACGCATTAATTTTTTTTTTTTTTTATGTAAACAATAAATCTAAAATTACTGTTTGAAAATTGGAGGATTTGAATCAAAATCGAACTTTTATCTAAATCTGACAAACAGAATAACAGTCTAATGTCATCATTGAAGAACACGTGGTTACGTTCATCACGTGATGAGCAATTTTCCTTTTTATATATGGTGTTGGACTTGGTTTGTTATTATTTATTCATTAATTAATTTAATGAATGAATTAACATTTGAAAAAAACTGTATTGACATCAAGTGTCATCCAGTACAAATTTTAAAAAAATGTATTTGAACTTGATTGGATGAATAAAATGTACTTTATTAACGATTGAAAATATGAACAAGATATATATATATATATATAGGGAGATAGTGAACTAATAGTAGGAATTGAAAAAATTGAATAACAAGAGAAAACAGTTCGTTAAATAGAAAACACACTTCGCTATTTGGAGGTTATTTTACGAAGAAAATAGTAAAATGTTCTTGGTCTCAAAAAGCTCGCAAAATAGAGGTTCGTTATATGGAGGACTGACTGTAACATTTTTCGAAAAAGTTACAAAACATATTTCAAAATGATACATTTAATATATAATTGCAGAGAACTATTTTTAAGGACTGTACATTTTTAAATTATTAAATAGAATTTATATGGCTACATTATTCCCTTAATGATGCCCTTATTTGCATAAAATTTCAATTTCATACATGAGTTCTATTATTTTCCCAAAAGACGAATCGAGGCAAAAATCAGGTCATTATTTAATGCAAAAAGAAACAAGCACACAATTTTATTGCGTGACTTCCCATTAATGCGGTATTTTCACTGCGAAAAAGGGGAATAATTTTGAGTAGTTAACAACAGTTATAGCTTAGAAAGTGTGACGGGAGAGTGCATGCTAAAGGACATTAGCATTCTAGCGGAAATATAGGACCTTTAAACCACACCTTTTTATCCACTAGGATGCGTTACCGGGTAATCAGGACGGATTGCCATAAATTGCATGTTTACTATTTGGGTTCCGTAGAGTTGGAAAAGGAAAAAAACATAAATCAAAGCTTGCGTAGTGTAACCGTGGACCTATAAAAATTTAAATTCACAATTTTTTTTTTTTTTTTTTTTGTATAACTATTTGAAATATACGCTTTAAAAAAAATACGTGTAATGGCCTCCCCTCCCCCCTATTTATGAGTCTAATACACCCAACCCTTTTTTTTACACAGTCTTTTTTTTTCTTTACAAGTTTTTGAAATTACAGGGTATACGAATTTAAACAATTTTTTTTACACGAATTTTCTGTTCTTCCATGAATTCCAAAAAAAAAAAAAAAAAAATCTAATAACTTGTGCCCTTTGGATGAGGACGTTTTGAACGAGTTTATGACAGTGTATGATAATAAAGAAGTCTATACTGGCGAAGAAGCTATTAGCAGCTGATTAATTCGCGAGGGCTTGAAATTTGCTATAAGTATGGGACAACATTTTATTACTCATGATCCTGACATAAAGCGAACATTAAAATTTCTACCTAATCTTGCGTAGCAGGATATCAAGAATTATATAATCAATTTGAGATACCAAAAAGACACAGCCGCTAATATAAGACTTTGAAACAACAAGAAACCAACAGAGGCCGTTAATAATGAACGGAATTCATTTGAATCAAAACCAACAGTTATGCTAGACATATTTTACACATCTACTGTTGATAGAATTTTTGATTTAGTTCGTAATAAACATGCACGCTTGTTATCAAGTAGTAATAAATAGTTGTTATATATAGTTAGTAGATTTATTCCAAATTTCAAATGGAATTTTTATATGTTTATGTACTAACTTACAGATTGAATTTTCACTGTTCATGAAAAAAAAAATTCTTTTGTAACAAAAATGAGTTGTTTTTGTTTTATAAAACAATAACAATTCATTTTTGTATAACTATTTTGTTTAACTATGTGTAACATGGATTTTATTATTACTTTTTTGCACAGATTATTTGGAAAAGTTGTGATATAGCCCCCCTTTGGTGACCGTATCTTTGATTGTCAGCGTGAGATAGAGGTGTAGGGTTTTCAAAAGTAACAGACATTTTAAATTCTTAATATGACTTTATTACGAATAAAACTTAAATGTCTAACAATTTAAATAAATTTAAATAGCGAGAATCTAGAATGAGAGAACAAACACACACACAAAGATAGTTAAACCGAATCGCGTAAACCGAATCGCGTAGCTTAGACCACTTCCTCTAAATAATTATTCAATCCGCCTACTCTCACTTCTAATAATATTATAAGTCCTAATATCAAATAATCAGTCCTACCTTAATCCAACTAAGATTTGATTTCTATATGGAGACGTCTGGGCGTGTGTGCGTGCAATGGTATGCACCTTGTATTACTGGTTTACATTCCAGGTAACTTTTCGAGTGGCTGTCAATTCACACTGGTATCTCTTCAAATATAACTTTCCCCAAATTGTCATTCTGCTTACTGAAACTTCTGTTCTTTTAAAAGCTATCTTATTTGCATTTCTTGTTCACATTTCGCTTCTTGGGTTTTGGTTGGAAAAGAGTTGCCATTAATCTTGGCCACCAAAGAACCCAGAGGTTATGTTAAAGAAAAGACGCGTGAGCCCGTCACAAAGTATTAAGGGACTTTTCATCTTACACGATTTTTTAAAATTATGGAACATATCTTCAAATTTACCAAAGGTCACAGGTATTTTTTTACACAATTTTTTTTGTACGGTTTTCTAAGGAACGTATCCACCGTAAAAAACAGAATTGGGTGTATTTTAAGAATATAGCGATATGCTTACAGCATAATTATTATTCTAATTAATTTTAGGATGTTCATAATATAATTATACATATTACTTTACTCAATTAACATACTATTTCCATAGCAGATACCTTTATTAATACCTTTAACTTATCTGTCACGTGAACTCAGCCTGCTGAATCCTAGCAGGTGTGCAGCGTGTGCTCGCATATTGTTTTGTCTATCGAGCATTTTTTTTTTACAAATTTCTCAAAATAAAACTTATAATAAGTCTGATAAATATGCTGAATTTTAAATAATTATTGAAAAAACAAAGTAAGTCCAGGTTTTTCGATAGCATAGCTTAAGAAAAATGTAATGTTACTGCACAGTGTATTGGTCTATATCAGTGATTCCCAAAGTGGTCTATATAGACCCCTAGGGGTCTATGACGACCTGTAAGGGGTGCACAACAGTAAAAAAAGTAATTTGGGGGTGTAAATGGGGTCTACAACAGTAGTTCTCATTAAACCAGATCGTGACTTCGTAAAAGAAAATTTAATCAAATTGAAAAACCAGATTTTACCAATTTAACAGATTTATTTATTAAATTTAATGAAGTTAATTTGCAACTATAAGGTGACAGCATAAATTTTTTAAAAGAAAGACCATCATTTCATCGTTTTTTGCCATAATCAAGCTAAAAGAGTATAATATTGGACGTCACGAATTTTCCTAGTTTCTCAATTAGTCACAGAAAATTTGCCAGGAAAATGATGTTTCAACCTACGTTCAACATTTAAATTCCCTTTATTCAGATTATGAAACTAGGTTTGATAATGCATTTAATTAGTAATTACCACATAATGCAATGAATTCATATGGTCAAATTAAAAAAAAATAATAATGTCATATTACAAGAGGAACTGATCGGAATGCGCTGTTACGAAGATCTGAAAGTAAAGTTTAGAAACGGATGTTAGCAATTTCGGCTTTAAAAAGACACATACCTGTTATATATCTCGAATTATGGAGTGTCGTTAGAAAGTGTTTTTAATTACTTTTCTCAGTAAGAAGGAGTTTCAATGCAACTGTCGGCTGGGCCCTACTAACCGAGGAAATTTAGGGTTAAACCAGATAGGGTTGATGACAAATGTTGAAAATTTGTTTTGAAGCATCAGATTCATATCCCTATCATTATAAACATTTGTTTGTTAATAAGTTATTTTATGCATCACTTAAATTTTAAATTAACGCGTGTTTCTTAAGTTTTAAACCCTATACTTCACTCTACACAGTTAGAAATTAAAATCTCTTGAAGTAAGTACCAGCTGTCCTAAGCCCATTGAAGTTGATAAATTTGCAAAATTTCATTATTACTTCAGCAGGGGTCTACCCCTAACCTAAAACATGGCAAGGGGACCTATGAGACAAAAAAGTTTGGGAACCTCTGGCCTACTCTTTACACACATCTATCACTTGATTGCAAAATTCGTGGCAATAACGCAAATAAAAGGTTCTCTTATCAGTGGGATTGTGGATCGAAGCTTAAGAAAGGTGTCTCCAAAATGATTCTGCGAATGTTGCTTTTTAAAAATATCTAATAGGGTCAATATTACCTAATGCATAGGAGTGTTTAAATGCACTAAGCCTTTGGAGAAATTGAGAGTTTTCATTTTAATTATAGTCTTACAATTTAAAAAACAATATAGACGAAAGAAGTGACTTTCGTATTTTTATTAATATATTACTTTTTACTCTTATACAGGTAGAAGAACTTATAACGTCAAAGTTAAGTATTAGTCAAAATATGAAACATTTTCTAGAGGGGTGGCGCATTAGGTATTTGCACGCGGGCGGCCGATACCTTAGAATCTGTATTACATGAACTATACACAAATCTGTAAAGTTTATATCATTTACTTTTAGCTACATTACACTTTGTAAGATTATAAAATGTAAATATTTTTATGGATGTATGCGCAGAATATGTTGTCATTCAGTACATTCGAGTATACAAAGAAACACTGCTTCTTAATTTACAACTTTATTGAAAAAATGATTTAGATCTCCTTAAGTAATTAATAACTCTAATTTTTCAAAAAAAATTTCCTAAAAAAAACTTTAATATCATGTCTTACAATTTGGTTCAGAAAACTTTTTAAATTTTTTTTAAAAAATATTTTTTTAAATATTTTTTTAAAATTCTTATAACAACATGTTACTGAAAATTTACAATTGTCGAAATAACTAAATTAAATGCTATAAAAAATTAGATAAAAATCTCCACTAAGCAATAATGTCTTGAGATTTCTTGTGGCCGTAAGCTCCTATGCAAAAGAAGACCCAGCCTGCGATTCTTTAAAATAGGTTGTTAAATATTCGTTAAGTGGTGACCCGTAACAAATAAATGTGCAAGACTAGCAATCTCACAAACCTAGGCACAAACCAACTCAACCGACTGCCACTTTTTGACTAACTAAACAAACATGGACATATTAACCCTTTCGTGGTCCATTTATTTCTCTTTTGAATTTCTCGCAGTTTTTTTGTTTTTTTTTGTTTTTGTTTTATTAACAATTGAACAATTGCATTTAAGGAAATATGTTTTATTTTGTCGAATTCTAGGTTTACATTTAAATTTTAGAGTGGGTATGATGATGATGATGATTGTGGGTTTTTTTGGCGCAAGAGCCGATTTCGGCTATACTGCGCCAAACATTTGTTGCCTGTGATCTGGACGTGAAAAGAAGAAAAGGAAAAATGGGATGACAAGAAAGAGGATCGAAAATAGAGAAGGTTCACTAGGGTACCCCGGGTTCGTGAAACCCGTGTTTACCAAAGACAGTAAATCCCTTGGGAAAAGGAAAAGTTCATTAGGGTACCTCGGGATTGTGACACCCGTACCCGTACTAAAATTCCCCGCCTGCGGGGAATTTTAGAGTGGGAAGAATATTTTCCAATAAACCATTCACCGTCATAAAGAAAATTAAATTTAATGGAGATTATTTGCCATGAAAAGATGAGAAGCATGTTGCAATGCACAAGGTTTTGAGCTTCCCACAGGTGTATTTTGTAAGATGATGTTGTAACGAGTCTATTCGCGAACCTTCTACTAATTCTTTTGGAAAACGTACTTCTTTTTAAATATTGTTCAATTGAAAACTTTCTCCCGAAGAAGATGCGATTTATGGAAATCAAGGCTTATATTTAAGCAACAACTTTTAGGTTCGATAGAGAGAGAGAGGTTAGGAGCTAGATGATAAAAGTTAGTGATTAACGTAAAGTAGTAGAAAGCTATTCGAAAGTGACTCGTTAATTTATTGCTTAATATTTAGAATTGATAATTGACAGTTTGGTCAGTTAGATATTTAAATTGAAATAGTGCGGTTCGAAGTAGAATAGCTTAGAACGGAATTTCAATTATTTGGAACGTGTATTGCCAAGAGTATGTGATTCAATTCATAATTAAATATTAATTTTCTCGTCTACCTTGCTTTTGCTGCAATACTTATTTATAGGGGTATTTCCTAACCTGGCCTTTTGAGATTTGTTAGGTTGGTGAGACTTGTTAATCAATTATAATGTTTTGATTATGGCTAATCTTCATTCTAACTCTCGAACACTGATGGATGTGCGGGGACATCCATCACAATGTGCACAATCTCTCTTCCCACGAAAAGGTTAACGCACTCTTGCCAATTGGCATTTACTTAGAGTTTCCAAGTTTTTCGGAGAACATGTCCGGGAATACTATTTAACTATTTGGATCATGGTGTAGGCCGAGACGAGATTCCCCAAAGCAGAACCCCTGGGACCAGTACATTTTCCATTAGAAAACTGTTTAGTTTTGGAAGACATTTTACTAACGGATATAAAATTATTTCTTGGAACCCAGGATAATAAATAATAGAATATTCACAATCCAGTTAGTATGGAGAGGAGAATATTCCATATTCTTTTAATGTATTATAATAAAAGTTTTGAAAAAAAATATTAAAAAATAAAATTATTATGTGCCAATAAAAAATGATCAGTTTTTTAAAAGCTGGGCTGAGTTTTACATACTTGTGGTTATAAAAACCTTATAAGAACGAAAATCCATTGTGCATACACATTTATACTTTTTTTTACGATTTTTGATTTTGACTCATGGAACCCCTGGTATGCCTTGTGGAACCCCAAGGTTCCGTGGAACACAGTTTGAAGACCACTGTTCCACAGAAAACAACCTATCCCCAGAAAAGCGCTTACACATAAACGAGTTGAAACAGATACTATTTAGGAAGGTAACTTGTTGAACATACAAATTGAAAAATTCTCACAGTAAGCCTAGTATCGATAATTTTAAAACAAAAATTGAAAAACATGATAAGAAACGACCTAAATTCTAAATATCGAATTTTCTAGTAAATTATCTAATCTATGTTTTTATCCAGTTCTTTTATATTTTAACAACAAATATATGTTTAAGAAAGCAATCACAAGCACTATTTATAATTGTTCTTCTTTTTTTTGCTGTAATATCTGAAAAATACACAGAGCACTTGTTTTATTGCAAATTTTTCAGTTTCTCATACAAAAAGAAATTGTTTGAAATTATTATTTCAGTTTATTTGCTTAATTTCTTTTTGCTGCTGTACAAAACGGATTTTTCAGTACTTTTAAATATATCATGTGATTTTTATATCATTTTATGAGCATATAATATAGAACATTTTTCTCAATAATATACAGAGGGTTTTTAGCACTTTGTCGAAACGAAGCAGTAATTTACTTTCTCGTTTGCATTTTGAGATACAACTTTGGAAACTTGACACTAATCATCTGCTAATGTTTTCTTTTGGTTGGAATGTAAAATAAAAGATTTGTTTTGAAAATTGATAGATAGTTCGAAGGTGACGCAACTGCGCTTTCTGTGGAGAAAAAATTCGTATCAACAAACGGTGTAAAAATATCTCGGTTATTGAATTAAAAAAAAAAAGGTATTTATAATACATTAAATTTGAAAGGAAAAAAAACGTGTAGCTGATAGTAAAAAATGACCACGAAACCTCATCCTAAGAACTCAGGCAACTATCAAGATCCTAAAACAAAATCAAAGATTCATTGCATCGAAATTAGAAAATTTTTCCGGCACTGTAAATAAAATTATTCATGAAATTTCAAAGTTTAAAAAGATGTTCAAGCCTAAAGTTCATCTGCTTTTGCCAAAACATATTGTTGAGAGAAAAACAAATTGTAGAAAAATATACGAAAAACACCCAGCTGCTGAAAAATGGAAATTTGTGGTAACACTCGATGAGGCATGCGACTGTAATAAAAGAAGATCCATTTTCAATTGCTCAACTGACGGGAATGACCGTACAAAATGGCTTCGTTAGTATACAGAAGAGTTCCCAGAGGGATTCATGACATTTGTAAGGGATTTTGTTACAACGGCAAATTAAAAATTAATTCACTCTACTATCAACAGAATATTTTAGATATCGATATTATATGGAAAGGACATCGATAAATTTGGACAAAGCCTCTAGTCACCCGTTTAAGTCAACTACCACTTATTTAGCAAAGAAGGAAACAGGAATAAAGTGATGTCCAATGGTCTTTAGTGCTTTCGGTTTGTTAAAACGAACGGCATCCAAGAACACTGAACGGACTTTGGAAAACGGTTCAAGAGGAATGGAGTGAAATTGGCGTGACCAGTATTAAGAAAAAGTTTATACTTTCATGGAAAATACGAGCTAGATCTGTTGTCAAGAATCATGGCTATTAGATAGAAGCAAATCGCCACAAAAAATACGGCATTTGTATAGGCAGATAAAAAATAACTATCAAAATCGTTTCCATAAAGTGCGAACGACCTTCCGTATATCAAGTTACTTTTTTTTTTTTTTTAGTATTACTTGTAGGAGACATTTTTCGATTACCAAAGATTTTAAATATAGAGCTCTTTTTCTCTTCTATCATTTCCATATGCATAAATTTCCTGTTCAACTTTCCAGCACATGCAGAAAAATTGGAAAAATTTTCCTCAGTGAATTTAACTATCTAATTTAGTATCAGTTTTATGCTTTGAATAATTTATTTCAATATTCTGATACTATTCTGATTCAGATGTTAGAAAGTATGGTATGTAAGATACATTGGTTGCTTTAAGATTCATATTTTTTTATAAAAATAATTTAACTACAGTGGGCCACAAAAGTGTTCGTACACTTGCAGTTTCTTATAAAACTTAATGTTTTCGACTAATAAAAATTAATATATTGTAATTGTAATTTTTTATAATATCTGCAACTTGTTCTTAATGGAATAACATAATTAATTTTTTTAAAAATAGTATAACTATTTTTTTAAAAAATTAATTATCAAAAAGCTACTAAAAAATTACGCCACAAAAGTCTTCGTACACTTAACAAAACTCTCAACTAAGCTTTGAATATTGTATTTCTTTCTTAATTTAGTACTTAGTAGGATATCTTTTAGTGTCCACAACAGCTTTTAAGCGTCTTGGCATAGATTTAATCAGTTTTTTGTAATTTCTGCATCGATTTTCCACAATTCTTCTGTGACTATTGTTTTTACTTCACATTTTGTGTTTATTTGTCGCGTTTTCTTTTTTTTTTACGTCAGAATCTCACTAAATATGTTCTACTGGGCTGAATAAAGTGATTGAGGAGTGTTTTCATAATTTGGGGACAGTCATACAGACACCAGTGGCGTACATTGAGAGCAGTGCGCTTGGCGTCATTATCCTGTTAAAAAATGAAGTCGCTTCCAATATCCTAATTTTGGGCGGATAATTTAAAATTTCTCTTTAAAATATTTAAATAGAACTCATGATTCACAATATCAACAAAAAATATCAAATTATCTAATTCTGTGGCCGATTTACACCCCCACGCAAGAACACTTCTATCTCCATGTTTTATTGGTCCAACTAGATTCTTGAATTAAGTTTCAGAAAATTCAAAATTGACAGCAAATTGATTAGGATGGGAGACAATTCAACATTTTTGGTTCCGATGGGCCTATAATAGCTTGTAAATCAAAAAATAAGGAGTTTAATCCCATGAATTTATGTGGAACAAGAACTCCTTCATTTCCATGCTTCAGCATGGAAGTGAAGGTGTTCTGGAGTGGGGGTGTAAATTGGCCTCAGAATTAGGTAATTTTTTATTTTTTCATGGTATTATGAATCATGAGCTCTAGTTAATTATTTTAAAGAGAAATTTTACATTACCCGCCCGAAATTTGGATATTAGAGGCTACTTAATTTTTTAACAGGGTAATGACGTCAAGTGCACTGCTCTCATTGTACGCCACTGGTGTCTTTATAATTGTCCCCAAATTATGAAAACATCTCCTCAATCACTTGATTTAGCCTAGTAGAACATATTTAGTGAGATTATGATGTAAAAAAAAAGAAATAAATACAAAATGTGAAGTAAAAACAATAGTCACAGAAGAATTGTGGAAAATCGATGCAGAAATTACAAAAAACTAATTAAATCTATACCAAGACGCTTAAAAGCTGTTGTGGACACTAAAAGATATCCTACTAAGTACTATAAATTAAGAAAGAAATACAATATTTAAAGCTTAGTTGAGAGTTTTGTTAAGTGTACGAAGACTTTTGTGGCGTAATTTTTTAGTAGCTTTTTGATAATTAATTTTTAAAAAAAATAGTTATACTATTTTCAAAAAATTAATTATGTTATTCCATTAAGAATAAGTTGCAGATATCATAAAAAAATTACAGTTAAAATATATTAATTTTTATTAGTCGAAAACATTAAGTTTTATAAGAAAATGCAAGTGTATGAACACTTTTGTGGCCCACTGTATGTACTTAAGAAACACAAAAAATTTTAGTATAAAAAATGCTTTTAATCTTAATTCCCCTAAATTGAATAATGTTGAACTACAATTTCCTACTTTAATTATGTTTCTGTCAAGAAACATCTCAAAATTTACTAAAAACATTAGTATTTCATGTATTTATTATTTCTAACAAATTAAATTCGAATTAATGCATGCGAGCACCAAGTTGATGTTACATTTGCAGAGAATTGAGAGTTTCTTTACATTCTCTTTTTACGTTACATTAATAACAAATAATAATGATCTGTGTAGAAAAAAAGTCTCCATCAAACAAAAAAAAATTAATGAAATTCTTATTCATTGTATAATAACATCTGGAAAAATATTTTTATTTATTTTTTAAAAAAAAAAACTCAACTAAGCAAAGCTTAAATTGGTATAAGCATAGAATACAAACATTAAATCGTCTGCGCGATTTAAAAGCATTGCCAACAATACAAAAAATAAATTAAATGCGACACACAATTAATTAAATAACAATTGAATATAAATACAATATATTGAAAGATATATAAAAATATTCGGCAGTAATTTTTAGGCATTTCACTCAACAGGTGTTTACATGATTTCAAATTATTCAAATTCTCCTACTTCTGAATGATACATGTAACTGGTAAATATTAGAAAACGATTTTTTAAAATGCGTAGGAAATCATAGAGAGAGAATGTAACAATTTAAAAATATTAATTAATAAATACTTGCAACACAGATTCGATTTTTTCTACTTCTGGAATCAATAAATGACAACATTTTATTCTTCAAGAAATATCACAAAGTGAAAGACGAGTCTGTAATTCAACTGTAAAATACAACTATTTAGCTACAGTAGTGCCAGAGAAACAAATCCATTGCTTGTCACGTGTTCAAACCTGAAATTTTATTGGCCATTAGCGGTGCGCACGTGAAAATGAGAGATAAACATTAATACCATACGCGCACTATTTTATCTTAATGCATTATTTTTCTAGCAAAATAGCATACTGTATCGGAAAAAAATTGCTTCGAAAAAACTTTCAAACTTTCCTTTTTCACATGAAGCAAGAAGCAAAGAAAGAGAGGATATATTCAAATATATTTTACATGCAACTCACACAAGAAATATGAACAAATTGCAAACATTAGGTAAATACGCATGTATTTTAGGTGTACGTATGCTTTGCAGTTCTTGTTCTTATTTAAATTTTATAAAACGAATTTAGTTGTGGCTTAATGAAAGAAAGACTGTGTTGAAAACGTTGTCCAATTAAGTTTTCTGTTATACTCAATAAACATTTATGTAACATAACATTGTATAAATGCTATTGAGTAAACAGAATCTCAAACTGAACTAAAATAGGGTAATTAACAAAATTTACCGACATTTTCATTAAAATACCAAATAGAGTTTAAAAAAAAACATTTTTAAAAAACTAATTTCACTGATCATTTCACTTTCGAGGTAGTTTTGAATTACTTCACTTCATCGGCCACATTTCATTTCACTTATCACATAACTAAAATCCCGCCTGTCACAACATGTTATGCTACATTTACCTCCTAATTGGTTACAGTTAATAAGTTTCGTAGCATCTTTAACTTTTCTTCATCGAATTGTGCAAACAGTTTTTCATGAGGATAGGAAATTTTTTCTGGGTGTGTTTAGGATGTCATGAAACACTTAGGACAGTTAAAAAGATTACCGAAATTTAAACTTCGAAGTTTTAATCGGTTTCTTAGATTATCTCTCTCTATATAAAAAAGTTTTTCGAGATACTGAATTAAATTTATTACGTACTATCGGAACAATACAATGTTCAAGATCACTCGTTAAGTTGGCAATCCCCGTTTCGAATGTGTCGTACTCGCTGAACTGCCAACCATACAATGTCACCGATACGGTTGCGATAATACATTGTCGCAAGCTCTCGCAGAAAAATATTGCAACAAATGGCTGGCCTGGAATCGTTGCGTGAGAAGAAAAGCGTTGTCTTATACGAAGACTTATTAACAGTCAACGGAACTAAATACTCAAATTAAGAGGATTTTATCAATGAAGTGTTGGACGATGCAGCTTCAGTGATGAATTTAACTGAAGAGGAGCACCAAGAAAGAATTTTGAGAAAAAAAGAACAAATAAATATGACTACATAATACATGTAAATTACAGTTTTACAATTAGAGGAATGTAAGCGGAAACATGGGGCTTGAAGGAAGGATTCGATCTGAGCACCTTCTGTTCCGAAAACGAGTATCGAAGCGATCACGCCAAAACGATCGTCTGCGCGTTATGGCTATTACTGGTTTATATCGATATCACACCACCACACGCTATTGAGATTTTGTGTCGAGGAAACTCAGTACACTTCGAACATTATGGACAGCTGACGGTGCGTTACCGATTGTTAAAGTCGCGCGCACAGACTTACTGAATCAAGTATTACACAGCTCTTTTTAATGTAAATAGTACATTTTACAATAGGTAAAACAATACTATAGCTCCGATTAGGAATCATTGGTGTAAAATGTACAAAGCACTATCGAGCTGCTTGGGTCTTTTCGTACTCATCCTGTGTAAGCACGGTTATGCTGTTTGGGATTCTTCGACAGTGTTTTTTTAATACCCCCTGGGACTCAAACGGTTAAAAAAATGATTTACTTGATAAACATTTGAAAAAAGTTACCACTTATTCCTGAACATGACATATCAAAATCCCACGAACAAATCCGACATTCGGGTTATGTGGAATACTATAATATAGATTAGAGAATAAATGTTATCTTCGCGCTGGAGTTTCTCTGTCTCTAATACATCAATAATTTAAAGCTGTTGTTGTTTTTTTTCAAACAAATGTTCCAGAATTTTATCTATTAAATGTTATTGAACTTGAATTTTTACGATAGCAAGAAAAGATTAAACTATTTATGCAAAGATGAGATAATTTTTTAAAAAAAATTTTAAGAATATTAAACATCTGAGGGGGCGGGAGAAATCATGAGAAAATTGACAGATGCCAATTGAATGATTCTGTTGGTGATTCACATGCTTGTTATTTATTAGCGTCCCACTCTGAGCAAGACTATTGGCGATGTAAGCTTCGTAATTTTAAGCCACAGTTAAATAGCGGAAACAACACCCGAGTTGGCACCCCACTTGATTTTGTTGAAACAAATTCTACAATCAATAGTTACGCAATAGTTTACTGATATTAGAATTCGTCATTTTAAAATAGACACATAATGATGATCCATCCCCACCTTCGACTTGATTACTATCCCTCCCTTTAAACTTCGGACCGATTGGCTGAGTTTCAACACCTTAATTTCGGAGAGCTCAGGTACTGTCCTCATCCTTTGACCATGATTTGAAATGAAATTCGTCATCAATAGTCATCCTGTTGTTTCTAAAGGCCGAGTTGTTCGAGACACACGCATGTCTCGAACAATCCGAGTCTCTTTCGAACAACCGTCTTGGGAAGTTTTTTGAGCAACTGTAAGAGTAAAGGGTTGCTGTAAGCAAAACGATATGCTCTGACGTCAGCTGCACCCTATTTTTACATTGTAAAATTACTCGCCGATTTTTCTGCTTCGGAAAACGAACATCCAATATTATTTCTTTTATTCTAATTGCGCTTTGTTGACGGTCGTAAGCGGAAATGAAGCGCCATTCTGGTTTTTTAAAAAAAAATAAGCCATTTCTGATGCGTTTGACGAAGCCGAGGCTGCCGTCTTTTCCGCCATCTTGTTTACGGCGTAGGGAGTAGAAGAACCCCATTGGATAGAGTTTCGAGCAATCTTAAGATCGAGGAATTCTTTCAGCTCACTTGAAAAAAGCGGTTCGAAGCCATTGTTACAGCATCTGAGTAGAAATTGCTCAAAAGGGTTGCTTGAAAGAAAAATTGATCCTAATACGTATATGTGTGATAAGGCTTCTAGAGAGAGGTTAATAATGAACTTCGTAGTCGGAGAAAAAGACTTCAAAGCCCATTTTTAACAAACAAAATTTCTATTGTTCGAAATGATGGACAGGATAGTTTTTCAACGTCGATGAAACGTTAATGAAATTAGGATAGTTTTAGAAGCAACGTGAGGTTTATTATCGACAGAGATTGTTATTTTGGAAATGTTAAGGTAACCAAGACGACTTTTCTGAGTTAAATTATCTATTTTAATTTTTAGAATTCAAACTATTTTTCTGGTCCCTAAAGTAGAGTATGTTAAAAATTATATATATATATATATATATATATATATATATATATATATATATATATATATATATATATATATATATATATATATATATATATATATATAAGAAGGACCTAGGTAAGGTGGCAGTGCTTGCTCGCTGACACATGACTTAGCTCGCTTCGCAGAAGATGAGCGGAGACCCCGAGACTCAGCCGAGACGGAGAAGGAAAGGGAAAGAGAGAGAGAGAACTCTGCCTACCTACCCATAATCGTTACAGTTTTAATGGATTTATTTCGTTAGCCAGTAAAGACTAAGAGTTAACAAACAAACTGTTCATTCTATAAGTTAACAAAAAGGGGACAACACAATTATAGAAATACTATTTCAAATTAAACATTTAAAAGGGCTACAAAATTCGTCTTGAGTAGGCGCTTTCTCTTTTTCCTTCCCCGTCTCGGGATCGCCGCTCACCTTTCTGCGAAGCGAGCTAAGTCACGTGTCAGGGCATATGCAGTGCCACCCTCCCTAGGCCATTCACAAATATGTGTGTCAGGGGCGTAGCAACTGCCGTATCAATGCTACGGGGCCCCCAGAGCTTCGGTGCCCCAAAACGCGTAAGCAAAAAAATCGCAAAATGCCACTAGCAAGATCCCCCAAGGAACTTTGATACAGGGCCTACTCAAGATTAGCTACGTCACCGATATGTATGTAAAGGTATTGTTATTACTAATAATATTGCAATAGAAGTAATAATTCATATCTTTAATCTACAAATATATAAATACAACCCACACGTTGCAAAATTATAACTTAAAAATATACGTACGAGCTAAGATGTTATGAGCTAAAATAGCCATTTTTCGATACACACATGAGTCGTTGTTTATCTTATGCATACGAGATGTAATATTTGCACTAAATGTAAATATTTTCTCGCGATAGATACGGTAACTTTTAGTATCGCATCAGAAAATGAATTTTAAAACTTAATTAGCTATCACTGAAAATAAATATAAAATGTATCTCCGCACTTTTCCGATGGTTAAAGATTTCGACTCTGGTGAAACTAACAAAGTTCATAAGAGAAGCCCATTTTTAGCAAACAAAATTTCCCTTATTCCAAATGACGGTCAGGATAGTTCATACTTGGGAAGCCACGTGAAGGTTGTTGAAGTGATTCTGAACTATGTTAAACAGACGAAGATGATCCATTCTACAAACTTTCACGCAACCACCGAGTCACTGAAAACACGCCGCAGGAAGCGGCTGATGTACTTTGAATCTGTCGAGGCTCTAAGTTAGGGGACGCGAGCCTTTATGGATCAACGTGCCCCTTTTTTCTAAGGAAATTTTCAAGGAGGTATAGACGTGCCATCAAATAATTTTGACTAGCAATTATTAGGAAAATATAATAAAATCAAATACTAACAACTCTAAATTCTTTATTTACTACGAAAAAATACATTCTGCATGGTATAGCAGCAAATGTTTTAGTTATATAAGTTTAGTTATTTAGTTTTAGTTCAAATTAAAGTAATATTAGTGTGACTTCTGTTGTGTTGCAGATTAGATGATAAATAACTTATATTAGGATTGTAAGATGTTATTTTTAGCAGAACGCATGCTGAATTGAAGTCACCTGCCAAACGGTTTCTAAGCGAGACTTGTGACGGCTCACGCGTCCTTTCTCTAACATAACCTCTGTTTTCTTTGACGGCCAAGATTAATGGCAAATCTTTTCCAACCCAAATCCAAGAAGTGAAACGAAGGCATAGATGCAAATAAAATAGCCTTTAAAAGGACAGAAGTTTTAATAAGCGGGATGGCAATTTAGAGAAAGTTCAGTTTGAAAAAGGTAGAAGTGTAAATTGGCGGCCTACCCAAGAATCAAGGATATCTAGCAATACTACAAGGAGCATACTATTGCACACGAGCTCAACAGCCGATCTGAAAGCGTCTGAACGGTGCTTGGAATTCAAGGTAGGAAGATTATTTTCCGAATTCGAAATATTATTAGGATTGAGAGTAGGCGGATAATATAATTATTTAGATAAGTGATCCAATTGCGTGATCTGTGTTAACTACGGCTAAGTGTTTTGGTTTATTCTCACTTAATATAAGTTTGTTCGATATATAAGTAATTTAAGTTAAACTCTTAATAAAAGTCATATTAAGAATTCTAAAATGTCTCTTCATTTCGAGAATCCCACACCTCTAACTTACGCTGAAACCCCATGATATGGTCGACAAAGATCGGCCATATCACATTGGCACCCGAACCGTTATAATTTATATGACTGTGTTAGGAAATTCAAGCGGGTTTGGTATTTTATCAGAAATGTGCTTTTCCGGGTCCGAGAACGTGACTGAATTTCTCGAGTCCATAGACAATCAAATAAAATTACTAGAAATACCTAGTGATTTAGCATGTGCTTATTTGAAAGGTCATCTCCGGGGAAGGGCTCAAGATTGGTATCAAATATTCGGATCAGTGTTAGTGCAGGATACCGCCACGGATTTCGCGCAACTAAAAGCAGAATTAGCGAAAGCTTTCCCCGCCATAAAAAATAAGAAAGAGTTAGAAGCGAGGTTTTTCGCGTCCCAGCAGGGAAGAAATCAGGAACCAACAGATTTTGTTTACGATTTGCTAAAAATACATAAGCGTTTAGAACTAAGGATGTCGCAGGCGGATTTGGTTGATCACATTTTTGTTAGACTCGAACCACAAGTCCAGGACTATGTGGAGGTCCGAAATCCACAGAACACAGTACAACTTTTAGAAATATTAGCTAAATTTGAAGAGAGGTATTCTTACAAATTAAAAAGGGGTTCGCAGAATAGTGATAATGTGGAAAGACGAAGTCAAAACGCGCATAGGATGTCTAATGTTGATGATAATCGCAGAGACTGGAGAAATTCTGAAGTTGGTGGTGGACCAAATAATGGCAGAAATGATCCTAGAGGTACTTATGAGAATGGCCGTCAAAGTAATAGGTGGTTCGAGAGTAGGAATAGATTTCAGAATGATGATCAGAGATTCAACGAAAGGGGATACCAATTTCGAAAAGAAGATCGAAATGATAATTTTAATACAGGGGACCGCAGAAATAGGGGTTCGAGTGAGAATTTCAGTCGAGGCGATAGGATGCAAAGGGGACGATTGAATGTTTTGAAAGTTAATGAAGTTCAAAATAATCAAAAGAAATCGGCAATGGATATACCAATTAAACTTTTTCCGATATGTATATCAACTGTTGAACTTCCATATGTTCCTATTTTATTAAATAACACATTTTTGAAAGCGCTATGGGACACCGGAGCGGAGAAATCATTTATATCGGAAGAAATATATAAAAAATATTTTTTTTATAAACAAGTAAAAAAATTGCGAGCTCAGGTGATCACAGCACAGGGAGCGAAATGTCAAAATATAGGAATTGTAGAATTGAATATTCGAATCAGGCAATTTGAAAAACCTTGGTTGTTTCATGTGTTGACGGATTTGGAATACCCATGTATTCTCGGTGTTGACTTCATTAGTGGATCGAAGATTGTTTTAGATTTTGATCGGAAAGCGTTGGCGATTCAGGATTCGCAGGTTGAAGATAATAAGGTAGATGAAGGGAATTTGCGCGTTGATGTGTCAGAAACGAAGTTAAATATTGTGGCTAATGTTGTATCCAAAAACCCGGTCGAAAGTATAATGGGAGAAAAAGTTAATTGTGCAATAATCAGAGATCTAGTACTTACGTCGCGAGAACAGTCAATAACAGAGCAAAAGAATGACCCAGAATTAGGTCATATCTATAGATATTTAGAAAACCCGGAAGATAACTCTGTTAATGCGACGATATGTGAGAATTGGTCCCGCGACTTCCATCTAATTGAAAGCTTGTTGTTTTATGCGAAACACGCAACGTCGTTAGGTGAAATGCGTGTATACATTCCAAAGTCTTTAAGAAATGACATCTTACGCGAATTCCACGACAAGCCAATAGCGGGACATCTAGATAGATTTAATCATAAAATTCGGGACGTTTGTTATTTCCCGTATATGAGAAAATTTATTGATCAATATGTCTCTACATGCCATATGTGCCAAGTTAATAATTATAAAAACGCGTTACCAGCTGGTCGATTAAATCCAATTGTATCAAATTATCCAAATGAGATAGTTACGTTAGATTTGTTAGGCCCGTATCCTACATCGAGAGTGAGACGTAATCGATGTTTTAGTAATTACCGATCATTTCAGCAAATTGGCTGAAATTATACCTCTTAATAAGGCATCGGCTCGTATAATAGCGGATACTTTTTTTGATAATATTATATCGCGTTTTGGAGCTCCAATAAAATTAATAAGTGATAACGGTCCCCAATTTACATCCGAAATTTTTGAACATTTAAGTGAAAAATTAGGCTTAGGCATAAGGCATGTGAAGACTGTTGCATATAGGCCTCAGGCAAATAGAACCGAACGTATAAATCGCGATCTAGAACAAATGATTGCAAATTATGTAAATGGTCAACACGATACTTGGGACCAATTCTTACGTGAGTTTGCTTACGCTATTCGCGCAGCAGTGAATGAAACGACGGGAAAACCCCTGCGGAATTATTTTTGGGTCGAAAGTTGATTACCCCATTTCAAAAATTAGTAATGGTTTCGGACGGAACTGAATTTGCAGTAAGAAATATTGAAAAATTGTTTGATGAAGCTAGACTAAAAACAAAAACTAAACATGAAAGATGGGAAAAATATTATAATAGACGCAGGCGGGATGTACAAATTAAGGTAGATGACTTGTTCTTATTAGAGACACACCCTTTAAGTTCAGCAGCGAATAAGATATGAGCGAAATTCAAACAAAAATTTGAAGGTCCATATAGAGTGTTAGAAGTAAGAAATAATAATAATATTGTAATATGGAGGTCAGGAAAAAGGTTAACCGTCAATGTTGATCAAGTAAGAATATATCGTCATAGAAAATGTGACGAG
>BMAV01014168.1:1900519-1916724 GCA_019973955.1 Trichonephila inaurata madagascariensis | reverse complement strand
AAATTGGCGGCCTACCCAAGAATCAAGGATATCTAGCAATACTACAAGGTGCATACTATTGCACACGAGCTCAACAGCCGATCTGAAAGCGTCTGAACGGAGTTTGGAATTCAAGGTAGGAAGATTATTTTCCGAATTCGAAATATTATTAGGATTGAGAGTAGGCGGATAATATAATTATTTAGATAAGTGATCCAATTGCGCGATATGTGTTAACTACGGCTACGTGTTTTGGTTTATTCTCACTTAATATAAGTTTGTTCGATATATAAGTAATTTAAGTTAAACTCTTAATAAAAGTCATATTAAGAATTCTAAAATGTGTCTCTTCATTTCGAGAATCCCACACCTCTAACTTATGCTGAAACCCCACGATATGGTAGACAAAGATCGGCCATATCACAGACTTTAATGTCTCTCATTCATCTCTGAAAATTATTATTCACAGCATAAGTAGATGAAAATATGGTTTAAACTGTATGAACCAGTTTCTTCAAACAGTTAAATGTGTCTGGAATCGTATTCCATGTTTCTAAAATTTCGTTACTGGCATTTTTACTTATACTGCTTGTTAATCTTTCTGTTTCTATCAATTCCAACTTTTTCCATGTATCAATAAATTTTTGAATCCATACTGAACTAGACTGGAAAAAATCAGTTGTATTTCAAATTCTTCAATTTCCAAGCAACTGAATTGGGACAAGTTCAGTTTATCAGGGTACATAATAAACTTGAGCGTTTCCGATAATTCTTTGAACTGAGAAAAACTCGCTGAAAACTTCTTAATCGAAGAATCAATTACGGGAATAAATTCTTCAATAACTCTTTCTTCGCCTCGTTTCTTATGCATATCTAACTGATCACTCACGTTTGTTCGTAATACATCATAGTGATTTTTGTTATATTTAGAACTAATCTTTAACTAGTTCTGATCAGTGGTGTGCCCAAATTATTGCATCACGTGCCATCAATGGCATGCGTGCTATTCGTTCGCCACCCCTGCTCTAAGTGCTCAAAGTGGCGTGGTGTAGATGTTTGAGAGTAAGCTGCAAGATTACTTGACTGCAGTTCAAAATTACAAGGACCGTAGCCAATAGTCTCGTAATTACAAAACGATGCCAATGAACAGTCAAGAAATCAATCAAATTTCAACACCAGGGGTCGGCAACCCTTTAGCTGTGGCGTGCCAAACCAATCTACCAATAGGATTCAGCGTGCCACACAGTAGGACATGTTTGAAACCATTTGATTCCAGCAATAATGCATGCACAGTTAGAGAATAAAGGTCAATAATATAGATTTACAGTTTTATCGCATATTAGTTTTGCATCATTTGAAAATATTTCATAGCATTAAAATATAAACCGCATAATATATATAACTATTCCTTCCACAAATTTTTTAAAAAAAATTAAAATTGTGCCTATATTACGAGTTTTAAAACATGTTTATTAAAATAAGAAGCAGACAAAGTAAAATAGGAATTCTTTACAGTTAAATAAATAGATATATGTGAACCTAGTACTTAAACCGCTCTACTTGATATCGCAAAATCATGGGCATCCTTTGTGATTTTCAATTTGACACGATCTGAACATTCAGTTGTTAACAACTTTTTTTGCGGACTCGAAATTTCTTTCATATATGATAAAAGATTTGTTCTCTTGGATATGTAGAACACAAAGCGAAAGCAGAGTACATGCAATTTCCTCTCTTCAAACTATTAAATCACTTTAGTATAAGACATTCGATAATTTACAAAATAGCAGTAGATTTATCTATAGAGTTATCTTTCAGATTTTTTCTTAATTCCGTAAATGTCAATAATTCTAAACATGTTTGCCAAGCAAGGTCTATTATATATTTATCAACTTCCATCCACTCAAAAATTGAGAAATTTGTCGAGTAGTGTAGAGTTCTACTGAGAATTGCACCACGTGCCATAGGTTGCTGACCCCTATTCTAAACCATGCAAATGGGAGAATTTTGAGCCCTGTTAGATTTAACGTACATCAATTCTGTTCTACAATGGGTCATTTATGGAATCAGAAAGGACGTCTTAAGATTTCTTGAGGCCCTGGGCCCCTAAGCAAATGTAAGCTCCACTTATGACCCTTAAAAGTAGACAGAACATAGCATACGTTGTCAAATAATCGAACAAACAATAACAGAAAACAAATAAATGCTCATGACTTACAATCCCAAAAACCGGCTCAACCGACTGCCGCCTTTTGATGGAATGAGTAATGATGGTGTCCTAGGGCTATGGATGGACAAGGGTCATCATATATAGTCAGTTGACATATCGTCCGAAATTCCCAGTTTTTAGGAGAACGCAACCGGAAATAACATTTGACCGTTGAATCATGATCTTAAGGCTAAGTCAAGAACTCCATTGTAGCTGAGGCCCTGGGCCCATGCCTTAAGACGTCTCTGAGAATCAGGGCTTGAACTTATGACTATGCAAATGATGAGATCAATGCCAAGAACATTGGGGTACCGTGGCCGCTCAATCCATGGACGTCTTAAGATTTCTTGAGGCCCTGGGCCCCTACACAAATATAGGTTCCACCTATGACCCGTAAAAGAAGACAATAATACAACATGCGTTGTCAAAAACGTATAAACAATAACCCGAAGCAAATAGAAGTGCAGGATTTACAATCGCACAAATCGGCTCGAGTGACTGCTGCCTTTTGACTGAATGAGTAATAAAGGTGTATGGTGATAGGCCTAGGCCTGTACATAGACGGTGATCATAACATGTAGACAGTTGACATATCGTCCTAAATTCCCAGTTTTTCGGAGAATACAACCGGAAATAACATTTGATCGTTGAAATTATTTGAATCGCAATCTTATTAAGGCTGAGTTGAGAACGAGACGAGGCCTTCATCGTGGCCGAGGCCCTGGACCCGGACCCAGTTGGTCCAAGCCTTAAGACGTTCCTGCTTAAATTGCAATCGAAAACATTAATTCGAGCCAGACGTTGAAATGAATTTTACGCGGTTTTTGAAAAATTGTTCCCAAATGCATTCAGCAGACGGAAGCGGGAAAAAAAGATAGTTGCAAACATTTAACACATAAAAAAAATAATCCAACCATAGTTACTTAATTATTATTACCAAGATTTGTCGGATGATAAAAGAGAAAAGAATCGAGCACAGTAAAATAGTTTAAAATGGCTCCATTTATAAATTCAACAAAATGCTCAATTTTAAATGATAGACAATAATAAGAAAAAAAAGATAGAATAGGTCTTTTGCATATCACGGACGAGTGATTCTCCAGCATGATAAAAGAAAAATACAACTAAACTGACTTGGATGATTACTTTATCCATTGATCCAACATATAAAAAATACGAAGACCATTAGGCAGAAAATTAAAATTAAATGAGAGTAAGAACAGCTTTTTTTAAAGTACATAATACACTGCACTCATATGCCGCCAGACAAATTATCTGGCTTATCAAGATATGATAAAAAAAAAATCATTTTTAAGTGCTCAAAAAGAACGGTAAATTTTTTTTTTTCGGTTTTATATACTAGTTTAGGTTTACTTGTTAGTTTTAGAATCATCCAGATAAGCTATAGATTTTCCAATTACCCAGTGTTTGTAAAAATCAATTAAAATAGAAGGAATTAATCTTTATAAAGAATTCTTTGGAAATTTAAATTTAAAATTTAGAGAATTGTAAAACACAAATGAAATGATATTAAATAATTTAAAACAGTGCGTTTCTAGTAAAAAATATAAGTACAAAAAACATAATTATAATATAAATATAATTAAATAAAATAAATTACATAAATAATTATAATGACATCATTTTAGTAAGTAATTAAATAAATAAAAGCGTAAAATAATTAAATTAATCAAAATAGAACTTTCAGTTTTTGTTTTGTCTGGAAGAAATTCGTTTTCAGACGAATTCTGTATTTACAAGAATAATACATCATTAACACTAAAATTGGAATTCGGTTTGAAATCACAGAACTTAGGAACGAAATTTGGAATGTATTGTAAATAAATAAAAAAAAAATGCTTCAAAAAGATATGAGAAGTATATTACTATTGGTTGCTTTTTATACGTTAATAAAACCTTATATGATATTAATAAAATGACATTTTATTTACCCGAGGAAGCATTCGGAGTCTGGATTTTTTGTTATCATAAGAAGATAGTTTTAACGATCACGCCTTTCGTACCTTTTTTTTATAAGAGAAATAGTATTTGCACCTTGGCAACAAACTTGGCGATATGCTGTCTAGCATTTTACCACGCGAAACAACACTTCGTTGCGTCAGAAAAGCGATTCGATATTGAACGGTATTTGATAAGGACGTGAATGAAAAGACAGATAACGGTATCTCAAGCACAAATATAGAAATATTCTTTTGAAAATAAACGTAACGCTTTCAGAGAATTTTCTATATTTGTCCGTGAGATAAAAGTGTTATCAATTTCTTTTCACATATTATTATCGCTTCCAAAGCACTACTGAAAATCTCCCTTAGAATTATATGTATATATATATAAATATCTCGTAACAAACACTTCAACTTTCATCGTTTACCGTTTCATCAGTTGAGCACTTTTGTGTTATCCTTTTGAAGCTCTATGCATCTATTTCAAGTATAAAAAAAAAATTAATCTTGAAAATATTTACTTGATGATTAAACTATAATAAAATAATAAACAAATATATTTCCGTAATTTGTGAAATTGAAATTGTGAGGTATATTTTTATATGTAATTTTATTGATTCCTTTTGTATTGCAGTCGGACCTCCATTTAACGAACCTCTATTTAACGAATTTCTCTATTTTTTCTATTTTCTCTCTTTTCCTGGAATCAAGAACGTTTTAGGATTTTCTTCGTAAAATAACCTTCAAATAGAGAAGTGCGTTTTCTATTTAACGAACTTTTTATTTTGTGATTCGATATTTTTTCGCCTTATTTTTAAAATACATATAGACATTTCATATTATTCTCATTTTTAACACATTTTATGGTGCTGAACGACCTTTAATTGGATCGCAAGTAATAAAATTGCCGCTATTCAGGCCGTTTTAATCCCCTCCCCCCTCGTCCAATTCGGTGCATTGCAAATATGAGAGCCATATTATGAGAGAAAACTTTTTTTTTTCGAGCAAAAAACTCACACAAAATTGACACACTTCCTCAATAATTAAATTTAAGGACATGTGTTGTAACGTATGCTTAAAATTAAAATGAGATAATGTCATTAAAAATCTTTAATTTTAATATAAAATTATTTTTTAAAGTTGGAAAATACAATGGAAAATGTTTTTTTTTCTTCCAGGTTTCTTTTTGATGTGTAATGGATGGGAGTGTAGGAGAGTTAGAAGGAATAGTCAAAATAAACTCAATGAACCCAGGTTAGGAAATGCACCTTTAAGTAAGTATGGGAGTAAAAGCGAGAGGTAGACGAGATAATTATAAATCGAGTCTCTTGGCACCTCCTAGCACTACACCTTCTAAATATTTGAAATGACGTTAATCTCCGATCCGACACTATTCTAATTTAAACAGCTAATTGACCCAATCGTCTACGCCGTTAATCACTATAATTGCTATCCTCTCCCCTCGAATCTACGTCTTGATTTACATTTGTCACTTTTTCTGGAGAAAGTTTTCAATAGAATAATATTTAAGGAAAGTCTTTCCCCAAGAGAATTAATTAGTAGGAGGTACGAGAAGAGGTATTCATTTACATGGGCCTCTAATTGTTCTTGAATAAGCCTCGAGAATCCAAGTCATTTTAACCATCCAATGTTATTCTCAGTCATATTCACCGAGACAATTTCAAACTACACTGGTATCAAGACTGCATCATTATCGTCATCCGTGTCTAGGCCTAAGCCTACCAGCATCATTAATTTAGTCGAATGGTTTGTGAGATTGTAGGTCACGCACATTTATTGGCTACAGCTTGGCATTTGTACAAATATTTGGCAATGTACGCTATATATTGTTAACGTGAATTCTATAGGCAATTAAACGGTTGATTTTGAAGACAGAAAACGATTTTGTGAATTCAAAACGTAGAAAACGAAATTTCTAAAAATACTTTATTTTAGTATAGTTTGCTTTTGTTACACGCCAACTTCAATTATGAATTTAAATTATGGGAACTTTATATATACACTCGCCAAATTCGGAAGCAGGGTCGCAGGTGAGGCCTACTTTTGCACAGGAGTCATGAAATCTCAAAACCTCTCTGGTGACTATAAAAAGAAAATATAAAAGTCCTCAGAATGGTTGTTGTCACAGTATAAGTAGAAGGTTGAAAAAATTATGTTTCTTGCACGGATACGGCGATATATGCAGATGATTATTATGTTACGAAACTAAATTTCTGATTCGTGTTTTCTTTTTATTATTACGATACGAAGTGACTGATTCGGTAACTATAAACCATGTTGTTGTTGCTCATGCTACCTGTCTGACGTAGTCAGATCGAGGCCCACGAAATTCATCGTGGCAAGGGGCTAGAAGTACGCCTGCCGTTGGCCTTGAGCACCATACAGGTAGCAGCACGAATTAGCTCGGCGAAATTCCTCGAAGGGACGATAGATGGCGACACCACCTATCTCCACCTCCACAATTTAGGCATGGAACTGAATGGGAGGAAAATATTCTTCGATCCCTGCACTCGTGATTCAGCCCACAAGACTTTCAGACCCACTGATTTAACAAGCACGTACTCCGTGTGTACTCGGAGGGTATTTGGTGGCATCGGGCAACGAACCCAGGCCTTCCGGTCTGGAGTCGGACGCTCTAACCACTAGGCTACCCACGGCCCAGACTATAAACCATTATTGAGTGAACTTGATCTTCTTGAGTAGGAGAGCATTTTATGTTATATTAATAAATATTTAATCACTAATAATAAATGGGGAACGTTTTTACATTCGGTAATATTTTTTAATTTTTTTTCAATAAATATTTTTTGGAATTTTATAATTTATGCTGTTGTTGTTACTTATGCCATCCGATCGACAGTAACATCAGATCAAGGCCCATGAAATTTATCGTGGCCAAGGGCTAGTTGTACGCTTGTCGTTAGCCGTAGCTTTGAGCACCATCCAGGTGATAGTCGGATTTGGCTCGGTTCCACCCCAATTTTGAGGAAAAACACCATGGGGGGAATCAGAGGCCACCCACATTTCTTCCCCTTTCACCAACCTCACGAGAGGACTTGCGGCACGACGGCTAATTAGAGTACCCCCCATGCTTCAAAGGCACTATACATTTGCAAACATCCATACCTTCTCCGGGATTCGAATCCAGGCCCTACGGCACAGTAGTCAGCGTCTTACAACTTATATATACAGCCATTACAAAATTCTACTTCGTACATGTACAACACATCGGAGTTATTATTATTATTATTATTTTTTTTTGAGTACAGGTTATAAAATGGTGCCCAACGTGGGGCGCCATTTATAACCTGCACTCAAAAAATTATGCCGCGGCTAGCTCAAATAATTTTAATTGGTGGCACATTCTAATTGAGCACCATTCTAATTGAGCCCAGTTAATACTATACAAATAATAAGGGGTTTGCGTGAGCGGACATAGGCATGTCCTTTCTTCACCGAGGTGGCAGGCTGACTGGTTAAGTGTCCACATGGCCAGGAGAGGGTGCTCTATTACCATTCGTTACATTAATAAAAAAATATATTTATAAAATTTAATATAAATATTTATATAATTACAGTAAAATTTTTTTACTTTATAAAATACAAAATAATTACATAAAATATCTTTTAATATTTAATAAACCTTTCATAAATAAGTTTATTTAATTTTAAAAAAATAATTAAATAAATAGAAAAAAAGAAGTTCTTTACGGGATTCGAACCCTATCCTCCCGCATAGAAAGCAGGCGTCCTACCAACTGCGCTATCCCATCACTGGTAGGAATTAAAACTTAGTTGTATAAAAGCTAAGCATGAATTTCAAAGGCTATTTTCTCCGAATTGACTGGCCATTCAGCGGAACTACATGGAACTCGTGTCACATGCTATTCTGAGGGTATTTCAAAAGCGTTAGCTTCCTTTCTATGAAACTACCTCTCTTTCATTTCACGCGCCTCTTAAATCTACGTACCTACGCGGCTGGTGTTTTCCGTATTTTGTTCACTCCTAGATGAGAAATATTTTTGTGTTAAGCGATTTTCGTTTCGTGTTAAAAGAAAAAACTGCAAAAAGTTACACTGTAGTTTGTCGGGACAGTTGTATTATATTGTGTTAACAGATATTTCGTTCTTCGTTTTCGCGGTAAACGCATTTTACAGTTCATAAACTAACAGTGATATGAAAAAAGCTTTAAAAAAAGTATTCTTTCATCCATAAGGATTTCAAGGTCTAAAATTTCACTCTTTTTTTTTTGTATTTGTTTCAACGACATAAGAATTCATTTCTTGATTAAACATTCAAAACTAAGAATCACGAAAGAAGATATCAATAAGTAGGTTAATTACAACAGGAAAAATAATATTATTTACATGTATAAATATTAATAACTTAAAAGTTTTTAACAAACTTCGTTAGTATATACAAGCAAGAAATTTAATGTTCGCTAGTATTGATTTATTCAATGATTAACCTTCCATGAATACAAAATGCTTTCTTTGTACAAAAACTGAAGTTATTTGTCGTACATGTTTCATTTGATAAATTATTAATAATAATAATATTTTGCACAAAAGTATTTATATCATTATCAAAAAGAGAAAGGGAATTTATTAGTGAAATCCCTTTGTGTTGTGACATAATTAGTTTGCTAAACTTTTAAGCATAATTTTTCTGTAGTGGACAGTTTTTGAAATATTATTGATATATTCTGAAAAAATTAGAAATGTATTTTTTGGTTTATTCAGATTGTATGAGAATTACAATTTTTTTCTTTACAGTAAGCGATTTATTTATTGTTAATATAAACTATTTTAAATCATGTAAATAGAAGTATATACTGTCGGACCCCGATTTAACGAATTCATCGAGACCGAACATTTTTTTCGTCAATACGGGGTTCTTCGTTATATCTGGATTAAAAAAAAAAAATTATTGCATTTACCTTTCGGAAATTCTATAATAAGCATCCCAGAAAAAAAAATACCCAACAGCTAGAAATTACATACTTTTTATTCTACAGTAAAAATACTAATAACAAATTATTACACACCAGTTAATTGAAAATTTTGAGATATTGACTAATAGATGTTTGAAAATCTTTTTGATTCCTGTCTCGAAAGAGTTCTTTTTCGACTTTATGTGGAGAAGAAAATACTGCATCCTTTACATCCTACTGCATGAGAGAGAGTTTCATCCTCCATTTTTTCATTAGAATGGCTATTCATTGGCTCCCACCCTTTCTTCCTCTTCCAATAGACATCCAATGCATCGTTAAGATACTCCTCTGCCTCGTGAAGTGGGAGGAGATAAGAAAAAAATTTCCTGTCCTATTCAAAACTCACACGATAGACTCATCTGCACTTGTTAAGTCTAATAATAATCTGCCCCCTTTCCTGTCGAAATTTGCTGCTTACAAGAAAAGTTTTTCTGTTCAGAATAAAAAAGATGTCATTTGAAAAATAAAAACCAATTTTTTCTAATACAAACTAATAAAAAACATTTTTCACCTGTTGAAATAAATCCCCAATTCGAGGTTTATAGTTCGTTAATTACAGATTTTTTTGCCTTCATTTTAATTGGGGAAACAGAAAAATTCATTAAATCGTGGAATTCGCGCAATCGGGGTCTGACTGTATATTTTTTATACATAAATTTCTAGTAACTCTTTATTTCTTTTATATTTTTGCATATAAGTTTCAACAATTATGAAAGAAAGGTCCTGTTGTCTTCCATACCGCTACTTCATCGCGAAGAAACATTACCGTCGCTGTTCAAACTACTGAAGGGCGCTTTCGACAGCCTTTACATTGTCCCCATCATTTTCAGGCATTTTTGCACTAACTGTGATAGCAGCAATCAGACCCCGTGTAAGAGTTATCCGGACTGCTAGGTGATCGAGCGCCGAGTTTTCGGGACTCTGATGTACAACCGTCTACTTCGTTGGCTGTTACCCGTCATTCGGTAGCCACGCGCATTCAGGGTGCGGTGTTGTTCTAGCTCAAAGTGCCAATTTGAGACAGGACAGACCTCGTGAGTAGCCCATTATTACAATGTCTCATGGATACAAGACAAATCCCATTTGTGGTAATGAGTTCAAGAAAAAAAAATATAACAGCCACTTGTCCAATAAACAGAAAAACTGACAAATTTATTATCCTTTGTAAGGGATAATAAATTTTTCTCGCTTTGCGCTTAAGTGGGGCGTTACTAGCGCACGAAATTTGAATCAATGTATAAATACTCCTACCAAATTTCGTTTATCTAACACAAGTTTTTCTTGATGGTGTGGAATTTTTGATTCCCGTCAGGTATGCCTATATAAAGATAGAGATAACATAAAAGAACCCCCCCCCCCTGGTACGGACGTTTTAAGGCATGGGTCAACTGGGTCCGGGCCCAGGTCTTACGCCTCGAAGGTGTCTCGCCTTTTTCTTGGCTAAAATAATATAATCTAAAAGAATTTTAATCGCCAAATGTTATTCCCGGACATATCCTCCGAAAACCTGGGCATTTCGACCTAAATGGCAAGTGACATCATTGATGCTACGCACATCACACACACACACGTACACACACGCACACACACACACGAACGCTGTATACAGTGAAATAAGTTTTTCGCGAAAACGCTTAAAACGAAATATCGGTTAACACAAAATTGTAGAACGTTCCCGACAAACTACTATGAATTTTCATGCAGTTTTTTCTCTTAACACGAAACGAATATCGTTTATCACGAAAAGATTTCCCTTCTGGGAATGAACAAAATACGGAAAATACTGTGGACACTTAATAACAGGTTTGAGAAAATTTCTGTATTATTGGACTGCTTTACATCATTGGAAGAATTCGTTGCAGTAGATGATGATAATGTATGTACAGCCCAAATTTTATGGCAGACAAAGACATTTTGGAGTTTGTTCAAAGCTCAAAAAATATCCTGGATGCAGATTCCAATGACGAAAATGAAATGAATAATGTAGCTTCTGTTCCCACGTCCTCCGAAATGAGGAACGTCATGAAAAGTATGCGCAGTTATTTAGGCGCACATTCCAACTGTGAAATGAATTAAAAAAATGGATTACATCGAACCATTTGTTGACAATTTGATGTAAAAAAGAAAATGCAAAGAAAAATATCAAATTATTTTCCAAAAACTGAATAAATATTTTGTTTTTCAAGCAAAAAAATCGAAAATTTTGTATTAAATTTCATTGAGTTCTTGTAAATGTTTTTATTTTACTGATTTTTATTAAATACATGCATATATACACATCTGTGTAAATAAAATGTAAACTTAATTTTGTTTTGTTTCCTTTAACTTGAAATTCAAATCCCTCGAGTGCGACTCACTCACTCATTCGACACGAAATTCTCTTAAAAGTATTCCAGTCCCCCTCAGTTTCGTGTTAAGCGATTTTCACTGAACCTAGAGACACTATAATCATTTTAATTTCTATAGAGACTTTAATTTCTAGAGACCGCTTCGCTTATAATTCAATATGATTTGGGTTCGTTAACTATTGACAAGACTACATAATTATGTTATAACCGTCGCCTATGTCTAGGCCTAAGTCGAGTCGGTTTGTGAGATTGGGAGTCACGCACATTTATTTGTTAGAGGTTGCCCTTTGGACGAGTATTCTATCATGTCTATTTAAAAGGGTCGCAAGTTGGGCCTATTTTACGCAGGGCGTCAAGACGTCACTAGCCCTTAGAGAACAGTTCTGGTACACACGCAATATCGTTTATATAGCTCATAAGGGAAGGGAAATCAAAAAGAGACACAACAAGATGGATCCAAAAAATGGGTTAATCGGGAGTATGGTTTCACATGTTAAAAATGTATACTACTAAAATTATAACTTTCATTGAGTGGAGTGCTGGTTCAGTTGCCTACCTCGTCATCCAAACGAAATTCAATATTTTGAAACATGTTACTTTTCTATTTAAAGGCCCAAAAGCAGGCATATAAATTCTTAAACTTTCAGCAAGTTCAAATTAACTAGCTGGCAATAAACAATATCATTTGTCAATGAATAAAAATGTCTGGATGAATATCTGCCAAGAGAATTTTAATTCATCCAAAAAGATACTCTCGAGGTCGAGGGTTCCTCACCTTTCGTAGGTTGGAGAATTCCGAGACTAGATTCATCAAGAAATCACTCTACACCAGAGGAAATACGAGCAGGACTTCACTCACTGTACGCATACAGACGAATTGATTCCATTCATCAAGGAAATTGTACTTGATGAAACAACTTGACAAAAATATTATAACTAGCGATTATTACATATAAAGATGTACTATTATACATGCAAAAGGGAAAACTAAGTAAAAATTTTAGATTAGCTGGTTACAAAGTAAGGACTAAAAGCATACAAGTATAGAGTGCAAACACGAAACTCAGGGTACAGACACATTTTTCGTGTTAAAAGGTACTGCAAAAAACATATGTTTAACAAAATTAAGTTTATTAGAGTACATTTCATTTACATAGATATGTATAAATGCATATATTAAATAAAAGTCAATGAAACAAAAACATTCACAAGAGCTTAAGGAAATTTAATGCAAAAGTTAGCAATCCTAAAGCTTTTAACAGATTTCCGTTTTCGTCTTATCCGTGGATTTGGCGCGATCCGCAGTTGAGAATAATGATGTTTCGCCACACAGTCTGCGAGTTATCTCCGGTTCGGGGATATGTAAGTAAGAATTGAATAATTTGTGATTGTATTGCAGCGTCCTTCTGCAAGTCGAAAACGACTGACCCTAATTCCTTTTGCATCAGTCGTCTAAGACGTATCTGTGGACAGGTAGGTCGGTGGTTGAAATAAACACCTCTGCCCAGGAGAAGAGCTTGTGTTTCTAAATATCTTTAAATGTGTGTCCCATCGAGGACCCGTGGCCTTAGTAGTCAAGGTCACGGACTCGTGGCTCATGAGTTCGCGCCTTGTACCGCTGTGCAGAGAAGGCTGGTGCACGTTCAATGTGTCGCGACTCAACAGTCCTCCCGTTGGTGTGGTGTGGTAGTTTGGAGAGGGGTGCCAGCTTAGATGCCATCCTCATGACATGACGAAAAAACATAAAAATTACGAGTTCCGTCACCAATAGCAGCTTTATTCAGGGAACGCGTGTACGCTTACAACGAAATATCGGTTGACACTAAATAACACAACGGTCCTGACAAACTACTATGTATTTGCATGCATTTCCCTTCCCTCTCTTAACAAGGAAATATTTCCCTTTTGGAAATGAACAAAATACGGAAAACACCAGCCGCGCATGTGAGATTTCAGAGGGGCTTGGAATGAAAAAGAGATGGTTTCACGTGTTTCGTAGCTAATTCGGCTTTGAAATACACTCAGAATAGTTTATGACACGAGCCAATTGGGTTCAGCTTTCACCCTCCAGTACTACAAACGCCACACAAAAACATCTCATCTTTGGAATTTAATAACGAGTACATCGCAATGTGAGTGTGGTTCGCATTTTTTCTATTTTAGAAGAATTTTTTTGAGGGCACGTAGTTGAGAGCTCAGGGGGAAAGAGAACTTCTATTTCGCTTAAAATGAAGATGGAGCTTCTTAAGGCTGTTGATCGTAAACAGAAGACGAAAATGAAAATCTGTTAAGATTTTAATATTGCTAACTCCAATTTATGAATAATAATTTTAAAAAAAAGTGAGCCAATTACGTAAATGTTTGAACGGGTTTTATTAAATACACGCATATACACATACTATCTATGAAAATAAAAAATGTGCTCTATTAAACTTAATTTTGAAAAAAAAAAAGTTTTTTTAGCAATATCCTTTAAAACGTACTTTTAACACAAAAAAATATTTTAGCTCCCCTTAGTTTCGTGTTAAACGAGATTTTCACTCTATAATTCTTTCTCCCGGGGATTTCGATTTTGTAAGTGTAAGTCCAATTCGGCAAGCTAGGTCTCCTAGTAGATAAATAACATGAAGAATTCGACGCTCAGTAAAGTAAGTCAATTGTTTGAATAGCAATAATAATTGATACTAATATGAAGCTCTTTTTTCCCCCTCTCTCTAATTATAAACAATACATAATATCTCTTTATTCTGAGCATAAAAAAAGTATATTAATCAGACAAAAAGGAAAATATTTTGAAAAGTCATTTCTGTTTCAGCCCGCTAAATTCAAACTACAAAACAGGATATAGAAATACATATATATACATAAAAAAATTCGTTGTTAATCCAATTATTGTAAATTTTCGGATAATTCTGATTGTACTAAATTCGATCATTTCATTACGAGGAAAATTTAAAATGTTTACATTTGGTAAAAAACGAAATATCTTTTTGTTAACCAATTTATGGTTCATAAAAATCACTTTTATAAATATAAACTGTCTTTTTAGCAAAGAGTAAAATTATATTCAACAAAAAGTATCTTAAGAATTAGACATTTCGATTTCATTAAATTTTGTAAATTGTTTGAATAACAATAACTGATACTAAAATATGGTTCTCTTTCATTGGGAACAATATATTATATACAACGTCAGCTTATAAAAAAAGGATATGAATCAGTCCTAAATGAAAAATTTTTGAAACGTCCTTTCGGTTTCAGCCCACTAAATTTAAATTATTAAACGCGATGGAAATGAATATTTAAGTAAAATAATTTTCGTTGTTAATTTAAAAGTTGTACAATTTGAAGAAATTTTATTGTTCTAGATTCATTCATTATATATTACGTACAAAAGAAAAAAAATCAGGAAAATCAGCAAGGCAATAAATAAATAAATAAATGAAAATTTATAATCATATATGTAAAATATCATTACGAAAGATCTAAAACTTTCTATAGAGAAAAAAAATCATATGTTTCCATTATACTTGCAAAAATAGCTCTATTTTTAAAATTTTAAAATCGTTACATTTACGCAATAAAGCCGAACAAAGGAACAAAAATCACTTTTATGAATAAAAATAGTATTTTAGTAAACAGTAAAATTATATTCAACAAATTTTTCAGCTCATATAAATTATTGCTTATTACATACAGTGGGCCACAAAAGTGTTCATACCCTTGCAATTTCTTATAAAACAATGTTTTCGACTAATAAAAATTAATATATTGTAATTGTATTTTTTTTTATGATATCTGCAACTTATTCTTAATGGAATAATATGATTAATTTTTTTAAAAATAGTATAACTATTTTTTTAAAAAATTAATTATTAAAAAGCTACTAAAAAATTACGCCACAAGTCTTCGTACACTTAACAAAAATCTCAACTTAGCTTTAAATATTATATTTCTTTCTTAATTTAGTACTTAGTAGGATATCTTTTAGTGTCCACAACAGCTTTTAAGCGTCTTGGTATAGATTTAATCAGTTTTTTGTAATTTCTGCATCGATTTTCCACAATTCTTCTGTGATTATTGTTTTTACTTAACATTTTGTGTTTATTTGTCACGTTTTCTTTTTTTTACATCAGAATCTCACTAAATATGTTCTACTGGGCTAAATAAAGTGATTGAGGAGGTGTTTTAATAATTTGGGGACAGTTATAGAAACACCAGTGGCGTACAATGTGAGCAGTGCACATGAAGTTATTACCCTGTTCAAAAATTAAGTAGTCTCCAATATCCAAATTTCGGGTGGATAACTTAAAATTTCTCTTTAAAATAATTAAATAGAGCTCATTATTCATAATACCATGAAAAAATACCAAATTACCTAAATCTGAGGCCAGTTTACACCCCACGCCAGAGCACCTTCACTTCCATGCTGAAGCAAGGAATAAAGGAGTTCTTGTTCCGCATAAATTCATGGGATTAAACTCCTTATTTTTTGATTTTTAAGCTATTATAGGCCCATCGGAACCAAAAATGTTGAATTGTCTGCCATCCTAAACAATTTGCTGTCAATTTTGAATTTTCTGAAATTTAATTCCAAGAATTTAGTTGTATCAATAAAACATGGAGGTAGAAGTGTTCTTGCGTGGGTGTGTAATTCGGCCAAAGAATTAGGTAATTTGGTATTTTTTTTT
>BMAV01014168.1:1886526-1899535 GCA_019973955.1 Trichonephila inaurata madagascariensis | reverse complement strand
AAAAAAAATATTTTTTTTTATTAAAATTCATGAATTTTTTATTGACATCTTCTAATTTTATGTCTACAAATAATTTTAAACATACCTTGATTTTAAAACCAATAATTTAAGCGTGCACTGCCACATGTTTCCTTAAATTTAATCACTGATGAAATCTGTCAATTTTATTCGAGTTTTTTGTTTGAAAAATTACGGCAATTTTATTGCTTCAGGTGAGTTAAGCCCCTGGTAAAACCAGTTCAAGGTCAATAATAACCATAAAATGAACTAAAAAAGAATAATTTGCAAAATGTCCTTAAATGTTTTAAAAATAAAGAGAAAGAAAATCGAATTGCAAGAGAAAAAATTCGTTAAACAGAAAATGCACTTCACTATTTGGAGATTATTTTACGATGAAAAGAGTAAAATGTTCTTGGTTCCAGGGAAAAGTTCGCAAAATAGAGGTTCCGATCACCATTTTAGAAGAATATTAATGTTCGAATTCATCCATTTCTGTAGATATCTGTTTATTTGTTTTGTTTTTTTACCACAAAAAAATTATTTAATTACTGTTTAATCCATGGCATGTGTTAATGTGTATTCTTTTAAATTCTTTTAATGTGTATTCTTTTTCTTATGTGCATGTGTATTCTTTTAAATGAATTTATTTAAAATAATTTTTTTTTAATTTTATGAAGTTGTGAGAGGCAACAATATTTTTAAACGTCTCCTCTAAAGTTTACAAATAAGATTTTTCTTGTTTTATTTCTTAATAACTCAACATCTCATTGATAATCTCTTTGACTAAACTTTTGCATTCAAATATAGAATTTGTAAGTTTTCCACTTCAACCTTGTAGGTACACTATTGTTTTAGAAAAAAAGAAAAGGACATCTTGTTTTAGCTATCTGAAAAAGATAACGAGAAAAAAATCTTTAGGAAGTTATTAAATCTACATTTAAAAATTTTCTGAAAAGAGTATAACCTTTTTTTCTTGAAACAATTGTATTAATGGACTAAATTGAGAGAGAGAGAGAAGATATTTGCAATCACGTATTTTTCACTGAATTTTAAGTTGTTGTTTCACTTGTTCAGTTTAGATAGAATTTTCAAATTTGATAACTGGGTAAAGATGCTAAAATATTATAAATACAGATTACCATCAAAATTATTAAAATTTCCTTAAATACTAACTCAACAAGAATATTAAATTTGCGGAATTTCATAACATTAATTATATCATAAATATTATAATTTTCTAAAATTAATATTGTATATCATTAGATATTGCAATACATCATTAATAGCTATTGATTTAAGTAAATTCTCAAAATCATGGAAATGCAAATATTAAATATCTTTTAAAAATTTTATGTTTTCTGTATTGCTTTACTCTAATAACTTTAACACAAAAACAAATAATTTTAACAACACAATTTTAACAATTTTCAATTCCTACTTAGGTCAACAAAGAAATTTTTTATTTTAGTTACTTTTTATTACATAATTACAATTAATATAAATATGCATATACATATAACAGAATTACACTATTAAGTGGCAAAATAGAAAACGATTTTCCATTTTCCTTTCTATATAGGGTGTTGGACTATTTTTTTTATTGTTACTATTTATTCAGTAATTAAATTTAACTAATGAATTAATATTTTTAAAAAACTGTATTAATATCCACTACAAGTTCAAAAAAATGTATTAGAACTTGAATGGACGAATAGAAAGTATTTTACTAACGATTGAAAACAACTTAAACAAGATTATATATATATATATTGTTTACCAGAAGCAGTGATATAAATTTTAAAATCAATGGTAATTGTTCTTAATCTAATAAGCATTTTTCTTCTCTTTTTTTTGGAATTGAAGAGTATACTCATAACTTTTAATGTATGTAATCAAAGAGAAGTCCGTCTGAGAGAAAACACAGTTAATCATTAGAATTCTAGGTATCTTATAATGTTTTTTTCCCCGATCTATATTTGCGATTAATTGAAACTTTGTAATGCATTTTGTGTATCGCAGTTTCCATCTTTATATAATGAAAGGGATTAGTGAAAGCCCTTTTGCGATAAATATCGCACGAACTTCGTTGAAAAACAACAAGCGGATTGTACATCTAATGAAAATGTGAATAATCTTTTAATAGTTTCTTGTTTTCCTTTCATTGCCCATGGGAACCTGGTATGAATAGATTTCATGTCTTGTGAGCTCATCAGAACACTAGACTGTCGATAAAATCTACGCCACGTTATTTTTTCATTCTTCAACGGGGGTTAAATTTCAGATTTTTTTAAATTGTGTTCAAAGCATATAATTGAAATCTTTGTTGAAGAAAGAAATTTGAAAAACCATTTCCCTCATTTTTGAACTTATCGCAATAACCAGGGACGTCTTAAGACTTGTTGAGGCCTTACACCAACGTATGACCCATAAAAGTACGTCGTCAGTACTCGTGCCAACAGGACCGATTGGCGACTTAACGAAGATGTCTGGGGGTAGACCAAGGCGTATACAGGGACGACGGTCATCACTCAGAGGGCTCTACAGGGCTGAAAGTATAAAAAAATTTCAAACAGGTAGAATTCTTTTAAATTTAAATTAAATAATTCGAATCTTTTATACATTATTTATAACGGAGTGGGATTTCAGAAAAGTAAAATGTTTAAAATATAATCATAATTTTAAAAATTATAAGCATACGAAACATTTCTATAAGAAATATTAATTGTTTTACGTTGTGCATGCTATTTTCTAAAATAGTAGCTTTAATGACTAGCTATAAGTAGATTTATAAAGTTAAATGTATCCTTATTACACGGTAGTATTTTTATATAAACACAGAATAATACAATACCTTTTTTAAAAAATAAAGAAAAAATTACCTTAAATTTTTTAAAAAAAATTTCAATATTTTTCAAATATTTTGAAATACACACAAAGGATATATTATTCTTAAATTATGTAGGGTTTAAAGAGTATGATACATTTTATAATTCTATAAAGTTTTATACATCAGAGGCTACTATTTTAGAAAATAGCGTGCACAACGTAAAAATTACTTAATATTTATTACAGAATTATTTCTTATTTGTATATGCTTATAATTTTTTTAAATTATAATTATATTTCACATACATTTTGTACTTTTTGGGAGCCATAATCCTTTGTAAATAATATGTAAAAGATTCGAATTATTTAATTTAAATGTAAAAGAATTATACCTGTATGAAAATTGTTTATATTTTCACCCCTAGAGAGAAAATTAACACCCCTGAGACCCCTTTAATTCAGACTTACTACTATTGCCAGGTTACATATAATTCGAAATTCCCAGTTTTTCGGAGAATACAACCAGAAATAACATTTGACCGTTAAAATTATTTGAATTCTGATCTTATTAAGGCTCAATCGAGAATAAGACGAGGCCCCACTGACGCCGAGGCCTTGGGCCCAGTTGGCCCATGCCTTAAGACGTCCCTGGCAATAATACACACTTACAAGTACAGTATATCTCGACTTATATATACACTACCCTGACTTAGCGAATCAGGAGTTACATGATTTTCAAATATCATCCATTCGTCTTTTGTTTAAGAAAAAAAAAGATAAAATTGGTGAAATTGATACTGGATTGAAGAATTTGCCGATCTTACCAGGCAGATAAATTTAGAAGTGGATTGTGATGATGTTCAAGAACTGCAGTATTGTGTGCCACAATCGGGAGTTGACAATTGAAGAGCAGTGACGTACCGTACACCCCCCCCCCCGCATTGCGGAGGAGGAGGGTCAGAACCTGACTTTGCAGGGGGGCCCAAATGTTCTCCGTTACGCCACGGTTGAAGAGATCTGAGACTTAGAACCCAGTTCAAATCGAAGATAAAAAATGACGCCTTGGAATTTGACAGAAGCTCACAGTTTAACCGAAACAAGTAATATATATATGTATAAAATTATAAGTCAATTCCTACTTAGATCAACAGAAAAATTTTATTTTAGTTACTTTTTATTAAATAGTTACAATTATTATAAATATGTATATACATATGACAGAATCACAACATAAAGTGGTAATTAATTTTCAATAATTATCATTAAAGTATCGTATTGTCATCCAAAACAATTGGGTCTATAAAATTTCACTACAAGCGAATGCTTTAAAGCGTGAGAAAAAAACCTTTTTTAGTTTTGACTCAAGTCGCCAAAAGGATCGCTGTCGCCAAAGATTATGCCAACGTGGCTGTGTATTTGTAATTCTTTAAATAATTAGTTTTAATCAATTAATTTTTATTAATTATAATTAAATTATTGTATTGTCATCCAAAATAATCATCCATTTCAGCTCAATTGAGCGCTTTAAAATGTATTTTATTAACGATTGAAAATTCCACCAAGACAAATAAATAAATAAACAAATAAATAAATATATAGAGAGTGTAAGTTAATAGTGTAGGAATTGAAAAAGGGTTACAAATCTTAGAAAATATAGACTCGAACGATGAGCAGGGGCGTAGCTACCACCGTTTCAGCCGTATTTATGATACGGGGCCCCCAAGCTACAGGGGCCCCAACATGTGCAACTAGTCCCACTAACAGGGCTCCCATATGTAAAAAGGGTCCGCAGAAATTTTGATACAACCCCCCCCCCCCCCCGAGCTAGCTACGCCAGTGACGATGAGCATGTACAAAACAAGGAATAAAAAAATTATTAGCATACTATGAGAAAATTTTACGAGCTGGCAGACCACTTTGTTTGATTTTTTGAAACCTTCTGCATCAAAATAACTTCGGTTTGAGATTTTGTATTTTAACTAAAATTTTATTAAACATTTTTTTTAAAATTATTATTTTCTTTCGTATCAGGCCCCAATTCAAAAAAGTATATATTTTTTTTATTATTCCTCTCCTTGAGAGATTCATCTTTGTTCTCTTTTCTTAATTTCATTTTACTATATTGTCAGGTTAATCATCCACATGGCTTAAATAGGCTTAACTTTTTAACATGGCTCTTTTTCCCCCCCTATTATGTCGAAAATTTCTGCTGTACGGGGAAGGTTGGATCAATGAAGCATTGCTAACCCTAAATCGCTGGCCTAATTCAGTGACAGCTTTAGAAATCATAATAGGTCTCCAGTTTAGTCCAAAGACTTTTTTGTATCAACATTTGTTGTGTCTTGTGAATTCCAATTTCTTCCTTCTTTAGCACTGTAGGTTCTAGAACTTCTTCACTTTTATTATATTATACTATGTATTTATACACAAAATAGTCGGGGTTATCACTCAGTTCCACCTATCGCATAACTTGGGGGGATTACTGTATAATCTAGTTCAGAGAGAGAAATAACTCTACATTTTTTTTTATAAAAAAGCTTATGTCTTCCGAAAAATTGTTATTCCAAGTAAGTTTACGCGATTTATTTTAATATCGCACATGAAAGTAACAAACTTTAAACTTTTTAAAGGAATTGAAATTTCTACAATTTACGCTACATCAGTTGCCATAAAGACAAAAACATGTACTGAAAAAAAATGTGCGTTAGCTTTTGTAACTTATTGCACTACTTTTACCTAACATTTTATCAAAATAACAAACAGGATTACAATGAATTCAACATAACTCGATCCAACTATTCTTGTAAAATTTGCCTGAATGAGTGAGTGAGTGAATTTTAACGTCGCACTATTCAGCTACTCGAGGGCTTTAAGGCTTGACTGAAATTCAGCGTATAAGGAAAGAATAAGCAGCTGGCTTTATGTTGACACAAAAGGAATATTAGCTATTGACAGCTATTGTGAATGTTGCTCCGATGTTGAGTCAATAGCGTGTTCCTCGATAGAACTGTTCTTGAACAATGAATGAAAGTACTACGCATTCAAAGAGTAAAGGGCTCGAGAAGATATCCGAAAGAGTTTTTCAACCTCTCTATGCTTCGTCGTTCCAAGAGAAGAAATTATTCGAATATGTCGAAAATACATGTACATGTCGATGTACATGCATTGAAAGTGAAACGCTAAAGGTAACACAGATATTAGAAGCTTTATTCAAATAAAAAAAAAAGAAGAAAAACCCGCAACACACAATTTTCGAATTTATTTTTAAACCATTTTATTCAGAAGTCTATTGATCAATATAAGGTGGAATTTATTCGATATATAGAATGAACTTTTGACCCTATCTAAAAAAAAAAATAGCAGGGTGAAAATATCGATTAGTGGATTTTATGTCCTTTTACACTACTGGCCCTTCAAAATCCAACACCAAGCAAGACAAGAAATATCAAAGCAAAATTTATTAAGGAGATAACACGCAGTACAAAGGTGAAATTATTGAAAATACATTTTTTTGCCAGGTGGAACAGACGATGAAACCAGTATTGAAAATGTTGCTGGCAATAAGCATTGCAACCCGTCTCGGCATTGAATGAAAAAGACTTTGGTATCTTTGTTGGGATATAAGTCTATGCTGCAACTATACACTGCCAAAGTTGATCTAGTGTACCTGCGAATAGTGTATACTGGACCTGTTATTCTTTAATCATCGATCAGACGAATTCGATCAAGAGAAGAGGCAGGCCGAGTTAGCAATGCAATTTGGTGGACGAAGTCGTGAACATTGCACGGTGCATGGCGTTGACCATTCCTGTTGGAATGTGACCACGGACGAGTTCTCAAGGTAAGGGGTGACAACAACAGTCTCTAAAATCTCACTGGCAAGATATTGTACAGGCCTACGGGGTTGCCGAAGTAGAATTCAGTACCACCCTAATCATAATACTGGTTCAAGCCCAATATGGCGATACCCAAGGCAACTTTTAAGCAATCTCTCGCTCAATAGCTTTTTCCAAATTCTGACTCGCCCACAGTAGTGTTGCAGGCAAAAAAAAAGTGATTTGTCTGTAAAGACAAAGTCATGTCATTACACCATTGTTTTTTCTCGGCTTTCATTGGACCATTGCAACACAAATGTCTTGGTTTTGAGACAAAGGTTATTACAGCAATGGAAGTTTTCCTGACATTCCACTGTGTTACAAAAGACGTCGAATGATCGGATACCGATTGTTGTGCATCGAACAATATTTGTTGTGATATGGTTCTTGGTATGGTAGGGTTGTCCATTACCGCCATGCTCACAATATGTCATAGCATGTAAAGGCACGACGAGGCTGGTACAGTTGGTGTCGTCGATCAGTCGTTTCTCCTGCATTCGTAGATTAAAAATTCGAATCACTGTTGCTTGTTAGGCTTAACGCGATAACCGATTTCTAGGAAGGATAATCCACGATTTTTAAAAGTGATAATTCTTCCTCGATCGAACCCATAAATGTGCTCCAATGTAGAACGCATTTTTCTCTGAGAAATACTGAAATTGTTCACGTAAATCAATTGATCAAACTTTCTAGTACTTCAAAATGGCGTTCTTCTCTCTCTTTCTTGTTACAGAATAACATTATTTGCATATTCCATCGCGTTATTTTAACATAACATTACTACAAAAAATAGGTAATAAAGGGTTAATAAATATTAAAATTCATTCAACAATTAATATCTATTTAATTTTTAAAAAAAATTTGTTTTTAAATTCGTCTTAAATATTTACTGAAAAATACATGGATCATTAATAAATGTTCGACTAAAAGAATTAAAATTGTTTGCTACATTTGTAGCGAAATATTCTATGACGCCATATTTCCTTCTCAATAACAAAAAATGCAAAGTAATAAAATTAATTGCCCGTCTAGACAGCCGAATAATTAATGAACGTTAAATTACCCTGGTTAGAGGATAGATGAACACAATTTTTTACATTGGGATGCACATTAGAGTCGTGATAATTAGTGGAAATCGACGTTGCAGACTCTAATTGAGCCTATTCATTATAATAAATTATTTAATTTGCAGATTCGGTTGAAATTATTGTTAAAAATTCCTTCTAATGAACTTCAACTTTATGAATTGCTATGATTCTAAGATTGATTGATTAGGTTGTTTGGGATATTGAACAAAGACTATTATTTTCTTTAAAAGAATTCTTTTAGTTTAATAGAATAATATTCTCTGGAATCCAAAGGGAATATATTGATTGAACTATGCAACTGAAATCTGGTTATCAAAAACATATGTAAAACGTTGTTTTAATTTTGTTAAAAATCAGTTATTTAAATAGTTTTTGAAAAAAATTTAAGTTTTGTCAATACGCAACAAAAGTATTAGAACATAGTGAAAATAATTAAATGATTTCAATGTTGAGCTTTGTGTAAAAATAATATTATAATGAATATTAAGATTTGAGAACAATTTCGCAATGTGTACTTCACTTTTTAATATTTAGTAAAACAATATTTATAGTATAGTAAACATTAAAAATAACCATTTTATTTGAGTTAGAAATAAGAAGATACATTTTAAGGAATTAAGAGAAACTGTAACAATTTAAATAATATAAGAAATGAGAAAAATCCATATAAGTAATATATATATATATATATATATATATATATTTTACTTATGCACGGTTTTTCATATCTCAACGAATTCAATTTTTATGAAATCTGCGGAAATTCAAGTCATTCTTATTGCCAAACAGAAATTATTGGCTTTATTAAAATACCTTTTAAGCTACTAATTGAAGGGTTCTTTGCTTCAACCTGCTTGCTCATAAAAATTGATTTAATGAATCAATAGATCTACTTAAGAAAGAAATTTTGGCATTTTCAAAACAAAAAATTAAACAAATAAATAATAATCATTTAAGGCTTCTCTTAACAATTTAAAAGAAATATTTCCAAATGAACATAACAAAAACGAAACAAATATCCTGAAACATTGTAACAAATTAGTTCCAAAGATTTATTCCAGAAGAAAGACAGAATTTCACGCAAAATTAAGCAAATAGAATGCCATTAAGTGGATACACGTTACAGCATGAAGAAACTCCCTCGAAGTCAGATTCTTTTTAAACCATCAACAGATCAAAGAGTTCCGAAAATTCCACAATACAGTGGAATAAGATGAATCTGACAACCTATTGTTCATTTGCACTTGATTAGTCTTCATGCAGCTCATCAAAAGACTGCCGAAATATTCCACTGACAACACGAACGTCTGGCGAATAATTTCTTTTTTTTTTTTTAACCAATTGCGTTTTAGATCTTTCTGTTCAAGACAAATTTTATTGTTTAACCGAAGTTAAAATTCAAATTATGGAAAATTTATTCATGTAAAAAGAAAAGGATGAATAACATTTTAAAAGAAGTAGCCAGAATCTTTAGAAGGGGGGGGGGGGCTTTAAAAAATCAAACTAAAAATTACTCAGTAGTACCTTGGTCAACTAATAAATTTACCAAGAAATTATTTGTTCTAAACATATTCCGCTTCGGCTTCTTATTATGAATTTGTTCTTGAGATATAAATCGTATATAACTTATATATATTTAATGAAACGCTTCAGTACAAGCAACATCATCGCAAAATTTGTTGAACTCATTTTTAGTGATATTATTTAGTGCACCACTTATGAATTTCTCATTTTGCACTACAAGAATTATTGTTCAATTCTTGTTTCCTTCTACACATGCATATTCAGATTTAAACTTTCCCATACGATTGCTTTCTTACTTACAAGTAAAGCGAAGTGATTTCTTTCTCTCTCTCGAAATGAATCGTTAGCTATTCTTAATGTTAATTAAAACTGAAATGTATCGAGAGAAGGTTTTAATTCGATTTTTAGGTATATTGACCACAGCTTTTTAAATCTACTAAAAAGAATTTTTATCCTGAATAGAAGTTTCAGAATATTCTCGATAAGTTTCGAAACAAATTATAAGATATGTGCCAATTTCAACATGAAATAAAAACAAAAAAAGGTTATCACAGAGAAGTCACAAGAAAATTCTTGTAAAATTAGTGGAAAATACTTTTATACTGTTTCAACTTCTTATCTAAAAAGAAAGAGGGGTGTTATTGTTCCGAAAAAATTATTTCAGATAAAAGGTTAAAAATGAGGCAATGAAATATTTTGTTTGGGACGGTGGCAATGAAAATTCTTTTTTCGATTCATTTTTTTTTAAAATCTTTTGTTGCATGCTGTATTATCGTCAGATTTTCTACTTTTATTCGATCTCGTGTTCAATGAGTCAGAATTTAATAATAATTCACATCTTTGCATAATTCACTTTCAAGTCGTAATCGTTAATACATACAAAACGCATGAGCACAAACGATTTCACTACCAAAAGTTATTCACTATCTTTATTGATGTTGGATTTTCTATTTTCAAAGTTTCATAACGTATCATAAACATGATTAATAACTTCATTCTGAGTAGTATTATATGTATAATAGAAGAGACAAATTATTAATTCTCTCACTCAATACTCTAATCACTTTTAAGACTAAAATTTTTAGAAAATCTTCTAGTTCTACAATATACCACGCACATAAATTTTGAATTTATAAACTCGACAAAAAAAACCCTCAATAAATATATAAACTATGAAATTAAAACTATAAAATTAGAGCGATATATGTGAGAGAAAATGTTATCATTATTAAATGCTTAAAAATCCTTTGGGGTTTGAAAATTACTTTTTTTAAAAATGCAAATAACATTACACGATGCATTACTTTTAGATAGAAGCAATTATTTGTAAAATTAGTTGTCTAATGCGTAAAGCCATTGCAAAGTAAATCAATAAATGAAAAACAACTTGAAAATTTGTAAGTGGAATTATAAGGAAATTACGTTGCCAAATAAAATTACTTCAACTAGTTTTGCTGAATTCATATACATCAAATCAAAATTAAAACACTGCTGACATATTTTTTTCATTATTTTCATTAAAAAAAAGAATTCAATCGCGCAGACCTTCACGAAGAATTTTCTTATAAAAATAAATAATTTATGCATATTTTTTTATGTAAATAATTCAAAGTCAAGCTATGTTGTCGCCATATTTAAAAAAGAAAATTCGAATGAATATTTTTGTTATTCTTAAAATTCTTATTCCTTTTAAACAAGCTATGATATGACAAGTACAAAAAGTATTGTTCAAAGCATACATGATATGTTGTTACATATGTCTTCGTTGCAAGGATCAATCCAAACATATAAAACAGCTCAAACATTCATGATATTATACACATAATATCGTCAAAATATTTTATAGCTTAAGTATTGTTTTAATGTCTTTTTTTTATTTAAAAAAAAAAAAGATGTTGAAACAATATTTGAGCAAAATAAACTTTTCGAAAAATACAAATCGATGAGTCGATTAATTGGTTTATTACATTCATTGAAATTTACTCTTAATTGAAGAGTTGCTTCACTCATTTTATCTTTAATTTCATAGTTGGTGACTATTGTTCCTAATGTACTTAAAATTAGAATCATGCTTCTAAGTCAATGGACTGTATTCACGTGACGTCACAATCATACGATTCAACTGAGCAATCACTAAGCTATCATTTTGCATAACAGGTTCTCGCGAATTCTTCTGTAGATGATAGTTATCTTCTAAATTGTTGCATCATTTAATTATTCAGCTACTTGCTTCCATATCTCTATAAGTATCATAAGTATCCCTTGCTATAATTCTACTGCTATATTTAGCAGATCATCAACAGATTGTTCTCAATCTCGCAGGCACTTCTTTTTCTTTTTTGGCCCTTGGGACAAAGACGAGTTGGAAATTTCTATTACAGGATTCTAGTGTTTTTCTTCACCTTATCCTGCTTTTTTAGTTCCATGTGTAATATTTTTGAATATCTGTTTTCTTTAAAAAAAATTTTAGCAACAATATGTATAAGATTTTAGATGTCCCACAGAACTCTATTCTTTTTTAATAATTTCTAAATAAATACTTTGTTTCAACAGAGCTTCATATTACGTATATGTAATTTTTATCTTGAATAATAAATTATAGTTTAAAAAATCTAAGAAACACCCTTTTCTAGTTAATCGAACTAAGTTGTAACAATCTTTTAGTCACCAAATCTGGAATTAGTCGCCAAATGCGGGATGGGATCTAAAAATGGGAAATCGTTAATCCTGATTATTCTGATGAAGACAATGGTACAAAATTATTAAATTATTATATTGTTCTGGACAAGTGAGCAAAATTTCGAATTAATCTGACCTTTTAAAGTGGGTAAAAATTGAGTTCAAAGATCCCGTTACATACATGTGAAGCTTATAAAAGGCTGTTAAAAATAAAAACCAAATTATTAATACCATTGAGATTAGTTACCATTGACAAAACAAAAAAAATTTTGAAAAGAGTCCTTTTTTTTTCATTTCTAAAGCTTTTTATCGTCAAAACATTTATTAAAAAACACGAGTTACCATCGAACATTACATCAATTCACAAAATAATTAAGACAGATCTTTGTTGTCTTAATTGATCAAGTTCTCTTCAAATAAAAAAAAAGGAATTATAATTATATTATATAAAAAAATGTAGTAATTCAAGAATAAAATATGTAAGTTTCCCCCTATATACATATATTAATTGCTGTAAAAAAAATTGAATGAACAAGAAAAATATCAATTTTGTTAGAAGAATCTATTTCTAGATTGTTGAGGATAAATATTGATGTTTCACAAAAAGTAACGAAAATTTGTATTGTATATTTACAAGAGAAGGTATTATAAGAGTATTAAACGTGTAACCCAGTGCAGCTCAATCTTTCAATACTTGCGACACAATTTTCCTCACCCCCACCCCTCTTCCTCCCTTTACAATAACCATGAATTGAAGTCACTAATAACATACTTTAACGCTAATTCTGCAATACCATTTTAATAATAAACTGTAAAAGTTATCAAGATAAGTATTAAATTTTGTTTACGACATGCCCCTGGAAATCACTAATAATTACCGTAAAATCCGGCTTATAACGCGCACTTTTAACACAAAAAATTACGTCGAAATTTAGGGGTGTGCATTATACGCCGGGTATAAAAAAATGATAGTTTCAAAAATAGGAAAAAAAATAAGCATAAGAAAAATTAGACTTC